>QARZ01040506.1:57333-73991 GCA_013407115.1 Glycine latifolia
CGTCAATTAGGGATTAGGGTATAGGGTTGATGGGGTTTAGGTTAATGGTTCTCCGTGTGTGTTTGTGGTTTTATGGTTGAGTTGGTTAGGGTTTTGGGTTCATGTTTGAGTGCTTAGGGTGTGTGTATTAGGGTTAGGGTTGATGGGGTTTAGGTTAATGGTTTTCCGTGTGTGTTTGTGGTTTTATGGTTTAGGGTCTAGGGGGTTTGGGTTCATGTTTGCATGCTTAGGGTGTGTGGATTAGGGTTAGGGTTGATGGGGTTTAGGTTAATGGTTTTCCGTGTCTGGTAGTGGTTTTATGGGTTAGGTTAATGTTTAAGTGCTTAGGGTGTGTGGATTATGGTTGTCCACATCTTGCATTTTAGTGTTTTTGCCTCATTTAAAAATTTGCTATCATTCTAATGATTTTGCCTTGTATAGGGATATTTGAAGTTGTTTTTGTTGACGGCAAGAAATGAGTACGAGCAGTGATTTTGTTCGTGTTATCTTATATTTTAATGGAAGAAAAGTTGAAGGAGAACGGGGTGTTGTTTTTGAAGGGGATACACGACCGACCCTTATCAAGCGAACGTCAACAGTGAGTGAATTGCATGAGAAGATACGAAAAAAATTAGGTCTAAATGTCAACCAATGTATCACTTTAGTAACGACAAGATTATGGCAACATGAAAAATACTTGGGGTTCCAGATACAGGATGATGAAGACATACAATTGGTAGTGGAAGAATATTTCAACCAGGAAAGGAAAGATTTTATGGCGCTGTACGTGGATTTTACAGAAGCAGAGGATGTTGTTTTACCCATCAAGGCAGTTGCACTTAATACATCATCATATGTTGGCGGAGGGGTAAGGGTAAATGTGTCCGAGGAGGATTCACACGACCCAACTTGGGTCATGGATGACGATGAAGAGGATGATGATGATGAAAATATCGCAATGGAAGATCGGCTTCTTGAGGAGGATGCTAGTGCGTCGGATAATGATGAGGATGTTGGTGTGCATGAGACTGCATTCCAGGAAGATATTAATGTGGGGTCATCTCAAAGTCGTCATCGTGCGGAGGCTGGATCCAGTCGACCAGAAGAAGGTGTAGAAGGTTTGTTACCTGAGTAAATGAATTAGAATGCGGGGTCAACTTAGGTTTTTAATTTTTTGGAAGAAATTTGTTTTGTTATTTAATTTGTTTGATATTGTTTATTAAAAGTGACTTTCAATGTGCAGGTCTTGAGGTGATTCCTTTCTGGGACGGAATTCCTCATTATACATATATTGATTGGAATTACCCAAACGAAGAAGACTGTTTTAGCAGTTCTTGTTCGGGTTCAGGATCAGTGCAAGGTCCATGGCAACTGGGGGATGATTTGTTTGTTAAACAGGAATTTGACTCGAAAAAGGAAGCACAAATAGCAGTTAAGCATAACTTGATGAAGGAGCATCAAGAAGCAACTGTAGTTGAAAGCAGGCCTGACAGGTTTTCCATGAGGTGTGTTGCGTATAAGGATGGTTGCCCTTGGAGGGTTAGGGTTATTAAACCAACATACGGTGAGAAATGACGTGTTTCGAAATGGGGTGGCAAACACAATTGCTTGAATGATCATATTTCACAGGGTCATAGACAACTTGATTCTGACGTCATTGCTTCACTTGTCGTAGGTATGTTTTTATTGAATATGCTTTATATGGAAAATATAGTTGGGTTTAAAGTATCTTGTTGATGTCAATGTTTAACTTTTTTGTTAGGAATGATTAAGGAAGAACCGTCAGTTTCAATCGCATTGGTTCAAGAGAGGATAACCAATACGTATGGATTTAAAGTTTCATATCGAAAGGCCTGGTATGCCAAGCAGAAAGCAATGGCAACGGTTTATGGGGATTGGGAAGAATCTTATGCATTTCTGCCCAGGTGGTGCAACTACATGCTTCGTTTTTCACCAGGTTCTTTTTATGACATTCAAACAAATGAATATTTTGTGGCACATCGACTGGTACGGGCAAAGCGCGTGTTTCATCGCATCTTTTGGACTTTTAGACAGTGTTGCGAGGCTTTTAACTTTTGCAAACCCATCATTCAAGTTGATGGTACTCATTTATATGGCAAGTATAAGGGAAAATTGCTTATTGTCATAAGTCAAGATGGAAATAATGAATGTGTGCCCTTGGCATTTGCCATTGTTGAGGGGGAGACGCTGGAAGCTTGGAATTACTTCCTTTCTAACATTCGGTTCCACGTTACCCGCATGCAAAATATATGTTTGATTTCAGATCGCCATCGGAGCATTATATCTGCTGTTCAGAGTCATGCTGGTTGGCAACCACCTTATGCGCATCACGTGTTTTGCCTGCGTCATATTGTTAGTAATTTTAATCAAAGGTTCAAGGATGCAAAATTGAAGAAGACCCTCATGAATTTAGGTAAATTAACAAATGTTTCTGATATATTTACCTAAGATAAATCTGTAAACGAAATTATGTTAATGTATTTTATTATTATGCAGGTTATACGCCATCTATGATCGATTTTGACCGTGGATTTGCCCGGTTTCGTGATACCAGTCCTGAGGTTGCAGAATGGATTGATTCCATCCCCAAGGAGAAATGGACACGTGCATATGATGTAGAGGGGAGAAGATACGGCCACATGACAACAAACTTGGCTGAATCAGTTAACAGAGTGTTGAAGGGAGCAAGGAACATGCCTATCACTGCTACTGTCAAACACACGTACACCCGACTAGTTCAGTATTTTGTAGGCAGGGGTCAGGCGGCTGCCGAACAACTTCAGCGTTCACAACAATATTGCAAAAATGTGGTTGATGCTATGAGTTGTAATCAGTCCCTTGCTACAGGCCACCATGTCGTCACATATAACGTTCACCGAACGTTATTTCAGGTGGAGGATGGTCCCGAAATGTCATATTCAGTGTCCCTTGCTGACCGTGTTTGTCAGTGTGGCAAGTTTAAGGCATTCAAATACTAGACCTGTCAAAACGGGCTCAACCCGTGGGCCAACCCGTTTTGGCTCACCCAAATTGGTGGGTTGGGTTGCTAAAAAGCTGGCTCACCAAGATCCCGGGTTATTTGGACCCGGCCCACTTAACCCGCAACCCACCCGGGTGCAACCCGGGTGAGCCGGGTTGGCTCACGGGTTATGTAAAAAAAAAAGAAGAAGCGTGAGTGAAGCACCTTGCACCCGTGACTGCACCGGTAAAACTAAAACACAAAGTCACAAACACACACACCTTAACCTAACCTATCCTAAGTCACAACTCAAAAAGCTGAAACGAAAGCTGCCTGCAGTGTTTCTTCTGCTTCCGCTGTTCGGCCGCCGTTGGTTCTTCACTTCCGCCGCCGCTGGTTCTTCTTCACTTCTGCCGCAGTTGGTTCTGCACTTGTGTCGCAATCGGTGCTCCATTTTCTGATCAAGTAGGTCCTCTTTCGATTTCTTCCATGACTTTAGAGTATAGGAGGGAGTGTGGTAGGGATTGCCGCAGTCGGTGCCGCCGTTTGTATTACTTTGGTGGGTAAATGGGGGAAAAGCAACAGTAAACCTCATTCTCTATTTCTGCTGCTCCACATTTCATTATATCTTTTATTGCGCTATAATTACATCGTTGTACAAAAATAAAATGGAATAAAAATTTCTTAAACTGCAGAAGTATTTTTATGGATAAAAACTTAGGAAATCTCAATTTACTTGGCACATGAATTTGACTGTGTCGTGTTGGTTTGTGTGAATGAATTCATGCATAAAATAATTTCAATGTCTTCACCAAACATATTTTGGTTTTTTAAATAATTTGATTTGATTTTCCTATCCTGCATTCTAATACTTTGATAAAATCAGCTTTTCATCCTTATGCATGAATTTCATTAGTTTACACACTTTCCAATCAATTGCACATAGTTCCCAATTAATTTACCTAATTTTTGTTCAAACGCCAATATTGGAGAACAAATTATGGGTCTATCCACAAAAAAGTGTGTTTTCATGCTTTGCAAAACGTGCAATTAAGTCAAACTTAGTGTATATTATTTTCTTGCTTTTAAATTTGCCTTTCCCTTTTGTGCTAGGTTGTCTTCAATATTTAATTGCTTGATCAAAATAGCTGAGCATGTATATTATTTTTCTTTTCTCTTGGCCCAATTAAAGATGCAATTCTCATTGTGAACACAACATAATTATTATTCTTATCATTTTTGTATAGCCTGTATGCAAGAATGACTTGTCCATCCAATACAACTGTGATTGTATGCTCTAGCGTGTATTTATGCCAGCTTCCCACATGGGAATTATTCTTATTATTTAGAGCACACTGCCCACAGTTATTTTTCCTGTGTTTTGAGATATTTAAACTTACTTAAATTGATTTAACTTGTATTTTTCTGCACTTATTTTGTGATTTTTAAGATTTTTTTCTTTTTAAAGTGAGCCAACCCGCGAGCCAGCTCGCGGGCCAACCCGGATAACCCACCAACCCAGGTGGGTTGAGCCGGGTTGGCAAAAAACTGACCCACCACGAAAGTGAGCCAACCCGGCCCGGCTCACTTTTTAGCCAACCCGTGGTGAGCCAACCTGGGTGGGCCGGGCTGGCCCGTTTTGACAGGTCTATCAAATACCCATGTAGTCATGCCGCAGCTGCTGCTTTACATGTGCGTCAAAATCCTTTCCAGTATGTGGATGATGTGTTCCTTGTAAGCAGCTTAGTTCAGGCGTATTCAGTGCCATGACAGCCAATAGGTAATGAACGGGCTGTTCCACCGAGTGAAGGTCCAGTCGTCATACCTGACAGGTCAATGCTGCGTGCCAAAGGTCGTCCAAGGTCCACTAGAATACGTAACGAGATGGATGAAGTCGAAACATCTCAGAGACGTATGAGGTGTGGTTTTTGTAAGCAAGTTGGTCACAATCGGAGAGTTTGTCCTTCTCGTGGGGGTACTTCATGATTTTGTATGTTTATTTAATTACAAGTATGTTTATGTTTTCATGTAAAAATATTGTAAGACATTGTTTTGTTTTTCTTTCATGTTTGCCTACGCCGTGTTTGCCTATGCTACTTGATATGACCCCAAAGAGGAAGCGCCAGGTAGTCCCTTCACAGTTTTGATGACCCAACACATGCGTCGTAATTAAACACGCCTAACTAGGGCGTGATCGAACACGCCTAACTCGGGCGTCATCGAACACGCCTAACTAGGGCGTCATTGAACACGCCTAACTAGGGCATCATTGAACACGCCTAACTAGGGCGTCATTGACCCCTATATAAGGCAAACACTACCACAGAACACACCACACCTCCAGTCGCAAAATTCTATCTGAATAGGATGACATTTTTAGGAGAAACAACCAGTCAGTCAATTGCTAATTCGAAATTAGCATTCATTTTTCCAAATGGATCAATGACACACACCGAAACTGGTGTTATGTACCAATGTCCTTCACCAATACCAATGCGAGTTCCTGATGACTGTTCTTTTCAGACATTAAAGAGTAGGATACACAACACCCTACTGCTAAGCAACGATCAAGTTGTTGACGAAATTCACTACCGACAACCATCCCAACATTTAGGTTAGCATTATTTTTTTCATTCTGTACAACTGACAAGTGATGATGATGTTTGCACAGTGTTAATGTGCAATGAAAAAATGTCGGGTGCTGGCCCTATAGAAATGTTATGTATCATCGTTAGAACACCAGATGGTATACTAAACCTGCTTCGTGAGAACATCGTCCCCCGACATGATGCAATTCTATATTACAACGGCAAGTGGAACATACCACGAGGAGCGAATTTTATTGGTTATGCCTTTACTGGAACAAACCCAATACGATTTGAAATTCCTTTAGGCTGCACCATTGAAACACTAAAGGATGTCATCAAGCAAGTTGTACCTGTCGGGGTTCCCCCTACTGGGATTCACACGTCACAGGTGGTGAGAAAATTATTTTTCCGACATCCAGCCCATGCCCAATATTCAGACACTGCAATCGAATATGACATTAAAGAGTTGATAAGCGATGAAGGCGTGTTCAAGATGTTAGCATAATCCAACTACTGGAAACGTTTTTGTCCAATTGAGATTTTAGCTACTTTTTCCAAACGAGATATCCAGATGGAATGACATAACTTGTCATCAATTAGTGTGCTTATTTAAAATGCATGTTTATTTTTTTTTTCCTTTTTAAGTAGTTGTTTTTAAGAATTTGTGTTATTCACGGCGTTTCTAATCAAATATAATGTGGGTTCACATGTTGAAATAATAATTAGACCGAGCATGATTAAAATAAAGGTTACAAACAAATGTAAGTTTAAATACAGGTTACAAACAATGCAAGTAAAAATAAAAGGTTACAAACAAATGTTAGTTAAAAAAAAGGTTACAAACAAAACTAAGACGATGGTGGCCACTGCCGATTACGCGCCTGACGATCTGGTAGCCTTCGTCTTCTGGGTCGCTCGGAACTGCCTGGATCAGAGGGAACTGGCTGGGACACCTGTCCCTGTGACGGGCCTGCATCATATGTAGGGACATACGGAGGTTGACATGGAGTGTCATGCTCTGAATACAACGGCACAGGATGGTCAACATCTGCCCTGCCACCGGGTGCATGTGATGGCCAATACCCATAGGCTGCTACACTACAATCAATAGAACCCAACATGTCGTCGATGTGGGTACTACTCCAGTCGCCAGAAACGACGGGATCATCTGCACATGTCATTGCAGTGGTCAAATATGCCCCCTGCGTATGCGAGTCAGCCGGATGAGGCATATGGGCTCGACTACTGAATTCAGCGTAGTCCATGCCCCCCTAATCAGTAGCCTCGTAATAGACTGCCTGGGACCCGTACGTCGATGCCATGACTGGAGGCCTATAAATACCAGAAGTGCGAGGCCTGGGACCTACAATGGGCTCAGGTACCTGCTGCATCGGTCTCCGTCGACGCTCTAGCCCACGTCCCTCTCGTCGTCGACGGCCAACAGCAACAGACAGCTGTGGGTCCTCCGGAAGCTACGAGGCGGGTGCATGTGGGCCTGTCTCCTCCACTCAATAAGTCGCTGTGAACACAGACATTAAGCGACTGAGTTCCTGGTTCGCCCACTGGACGTCGAGGGCCGAGGCATTGGGGGGAGTGTCGCAAAGTACAACGTCTCTAGCCCATCCACCTATAAATTAAAAAATTAAAACATCAGTGTGAACTATGTTATCCAGCATAATGAATATAAATAGAAAAATAATGTTTGTTAACAAAACTTACACCACGACCCGTCTTGGCACCCTGCTTCGTGATGAAACGCTTCCCATTTTCCCTAAACCAAACCATGTACTCATAGTGTGGTGACAGGAACCCCTGAATCAGGGGGGGAAGGTCAATGTGCTGGTCCCTAACCTCCCAGCGCCTAATAAACGGTCTGAGCTTACAGACCCAGTTGTCTTCTCGTTTACCGCGGAGGGAAAGGTCATGTACACCCTTAAGCTTCCTAGGAGCACGTGGGATTGACTGATCCCTACCGAATTAGCGAATGCATCTATCCGGCTGGGAATATTCAACTATGTGGAAGCATATAATAGGAGTAATTGCCATCCACAACAGTCGTTCATGCTCAGATGCACCAAGAAAGTGGTAGTCTCCATATGGTTGCCAGACCACCTGCATATACCACATCAACACATAATTATGTAACGACATGGACCATGAATTAAAACTTCCAATCACTTAAAATCCAAATTAAGCGTACCTCATCCCGACTGAGGGAATCTAATGACATCCTATACAGAACCAGCTCGTGTGGTTTAAACTGGCCTAAACTATTAAACCTAATTTCAAAATAACAAATATTAGAATACTATAGGATATGATTGAATTGAAAAAATTGTCAATAAAGAAAAATATAGTCACACATACCGGTGTCCGAAATGCCACTCCGGGTGAGTAGGCAGCGGAATAACTGGACCAATGGGTGGGAATCTAAGCACGCCCACACCTGAAGCAGCATATGACATCTACCAATGTCACTTCTGTGTGGATCTGTACACTCGCACATTTGTCTAAACAAATGTGCAAGGACGGCTGAGCCCCAGCTATATCTTCCAATGTCCTCGAAGTCCCCAGCAAGCAACGCGACGTAACGTGCTGCCACCTTGCTCCCTCCGGATCTGTCACTAAGCAGCCATGATCCAATAAGTCGAGCAATGTGCGCCTTAGTAAAGCGCGTCACGGCTTCCAACTCGGGAACCACCTCACCCCAGTGGGCAAAATGTCTGTCAAAGAAAGACAGGCGCAAATATTCACCTTTCAGCTCGGTGTCCTCCTCTGGTTGGTGACCAAAAATGTCCTCTATGACAGTCTCCCATTCGCCTACCGTCACTCCAGAAACGACATTGCCATCAGTGGGCAATCCTAAAATACCAGCCACGTCTTCCAACGTGATGGTCATCTCTCCTTGCAGCATATGGAAGGTATGAGTCTCTGGTCTCCACCGCTCGACCAAAGAACTAATCAGCTCAACATCCATCTAAAAAAAATCATTAATCAAGTAATAAGTACAGTTATAAAATTAAAAATTCTTTACTAATTTCATACTTTCATACCTGAATATGTCGCATACGTGCGACATGTAGAAAACCAGCATGACTTAACATATCACTAACGACGTCAGGTATATCGTCGTGATGTGGCCCCCCCGTCACTTTACCACGTCGAGTCTTCAACACTCGAGTTGTGCCCTCATTCCACACAACTTGTGAAACGTGGGTGCGCTGAGTTCGCATACGCAAAGCATCCCACTTATACGGGGTAGGGACAACATAGGCCGTCGGGTCCATGGACCCACCCTCACCATCGGATCCAGATCGCGGAGAATCAGAGGAAGATGAATCAGTCATGTAATCAGTAGTATCTTAATAACAAAAAAATTTCATGTTAAAATAAAATATTTTTGACTCACAAAACATTAAAAATAATTATCTTATAGGCAAAAAGTTTAAATTAAATAAACACCGATAAAAAATAATATACACTGGCAAAAAACCCTAAACCCTACACAGAACAAAACATTAGCCTTAAACCCATAAGACAGACACCCTTCACCCATACCCATCGAAACATTAACCT
Organism: Glycine latifolia; assembly: GCA_013407115.1. Classification (NCBI taxonomy): domain Eukaryota; kingdom Viridiplantae; phylum Streptophyta; class Magnoliopsida; order Fabales; family Fabaceae; genus Glycine; species Glycine latifolia. Next base: position 66,457 of record QARZ01040506.1, read on the forward strand.
TAACCCTTAAATAGAACAAAACACTCCCCTAACCCCCAAATGTCCAATTAACCTAAACCCATTCAAGCCCAACCCCCCAACACTAAACCATTAACCTAAACCACCAAACCCTAACCCACTGAACCAATAACCTACACCCCCAAACCCTAGCCAACCCCAACCCCTAGCAAACTCAACCATTAACCATTCACCCAAACCCCCTAAACCCTAACCCCAAACCCAAACCCTAGCCTCCTCAACCATTAACTATTAACGTAAATCACCCAAACCCTAACCCACTAAACCATTAACCATTAACCTACACCCCCAAACCCTAGCCTACTCAACCATTAACCATTAACCTAAACCACCCAAACCCTAACCCACTAAACCATTAACCATTAAACTACAACCCCAAACCCTAGCCAACTCAACCATTAACCATTAACCTAAACCCCCCAAACCGTAACCCACTAAACCATTAACCATTAACCTACACCCCCAAACGCTAGCCTACTCAACCATTCAACATGAACCTAAACTCCCCAAACCCTAACCAACTCAACCATAAAACCACAAACACACACGGATAACCATTAACCTAAACCCCATCAACCCTAAACCCTAATCCCTAATTGACGCACACTAAATACTAATCCATCATCGACACACGCTAAACCCTAAACCACAATCCCTAAACCGTAAACCCTAATTGATGCCCACTAAATACTAATCCATCATCGACGCACGCTAAACCCTAAACCATAATCCCTAAACCGTAAACTCTAAATCATTAAACCAATTCATACACCCTAAACACATCACATTAAACCAACATACACACTAACAATTTCTACGAACCTAACATCTACGACGCTAACAAGTTCATATGGTCCTAACAATTTTCTAATTAAAAATATAACAGACTAAATACGGTGCAAAATTTTTAAATGAACTTACTTGTCGGCAGAGCTTCGCTTCAGAAAATATCGACTCCCAAGCTTTAGAGAGAAGGCAGAGCAATTTTAGTGAGAAGGTGAAATAGTAAGGAATGGTAAATAGTGACTTTTTGGGGGCTATTTATAGGGGATGGTGGACTGCAACACGCCTAAACCAGGCATGTTTAAACACGCCTGGTTTAGGCGTGTTGCAGTACACCATTTTTGTAAATATGTTTGGAACTGCACTCTTTTGGTAAATATTGAAAAAAAAATACTATTTAGGTTCTTTTGCCGAATGGGGAAGGAAGCGACGACAAGTGTTTATTTTTTCGTACTTGTTTAAAGAACAAGTTAGTATTATTTATTTTTCCGTGTATAATTGGACAAAAGTTTAAATTGAAAGTTTTAATAATGCCTTAAATGTTATTTATGTCAGATATAAAAAGTAGACAATTTATTTATTTATGGGGGAATGTGGGAGACCAGTGGAGTGATATTCAGGGAGACTATTTAGGGAACTGTACTTTCAAGCTACCTAATCCCATGAACTTTGTTCCCTAATCCAATTATGGTTTACATGTATTATGAACTTGTGGCAAATTAAAATAGCCAACATGCAAATGTATTAATTTGGCATCAATAATTTACTTTTGGGTGCTGCTACCAAGTTTATACAATATGGTGAGAGGGATATTAGTATGGCAAAAACACTCCAAACATACACTATAAGTATATAATTAAGCAAATACACATAATTAAGTTTATTTATTTTTCGTACTTGTTTAAAGAACAAATTAGTATTATTTATTTTTCCGTAGTCTCAAACAGTATAATTGAACAAAAGTTTAAATTGAAATTTTTAATAATGCCTTAAATGTTATTTATTTTAGATATAAAAAATAGAAAATTTAATTATTTATATATTGATATTATATTGAGTTCTTATAATTTATCACAAGTTAATGGCTATTAGTGTGTAGGAAAATATTTAAAATAACTATATCTAAAGATATATTAGTCAACAAGTGTTTAATATTAATTTATCTCATAATTTATTGTAGTTGTAATATGTAGACACTTTTCCTTTTCCTGTTTGCATCATCATTACGACATTGATTGTTATTTTTAGCGACCTTCTTCACAGGTACAAATGTCTTAAACTTTTGATGTTCTTTTTTGTTACCAATGCTTTTATAACTGTTTTTAGTCTTTCAAGAGCGGGTTGTCTCCTCTTCAACATGCTTTATATACAATTAATGTTCATTATGAGTGAATCTTAGTTTTTCATTTGAGATTCAATACAATGATTCTTCCAGATAGTTTAGATTAATCATTGTATTGAATATTGAATTATCCATTTGGACAGTTTGGGAAGAATCATTTTTTATAGTAGATTCATACATATAGGTTAACTTTCTTTTCTTAATTTGATGAAATTTTGCTATAATGCATTTTACTTTGTTCTCCGGATCCATACTTGATTGTGGTGAAATTCATATCGTCGCTTTCATTTTGTGTACTTAGAGATCAATGCGAAATGTTGTCGAAATTTTTAGAAAAGAGACTTAACCTTTACGTATGAATCTACTATAAAAAATGTCTTCCTGAATGGGATAGGGTCGCACCTTTAATTAATAAAGTGAGGTTTTCATGCATGGAATAACTTTGTGAGTATCACAGAGTTATTAATTAGATGGATCAAAGTTGGAGGAATGCAAGTCACATGAGTCATGCAAATGAGGAAGGCGTTGAACAGTTCTTGGAATTTGCCTCTGAAAGAAGTCGACCAGATGAGGATAAAAAATATTTATGTATAAACTATTTAATGGGAGACAACAAGTACTAGACTACATACGAGAAGATTTTCTGTGTGATGGTATTAAGAAGAATTATACGATATGAATACGACATGGTGAATTGACAGACATACAGAGGGGGTACCAAACTGAAACGATTGATGTAGAAATGGGATATTGATTAGAGGATATGATTCGTGATCTCGAACAAGAGTATTTTCAGCAAGCACATGCCCCTATTTATGATACATTGGAAAATGATTCAAAAAAGCCATTGTATCTAGGGTGTAATAAGTCTTTGTCGTTGTTGTCTGCGGTGTTAAGTCTGGTTAATGTCAAGGCCAGATATGGGTGGAGTGACAAAAGCTTCACTTTACTACTTCAAGTTGTGCAAGATACAATTCCAGAGGAAAACACGTTGCCTAAAAGCTACTATCAGGCAAAGAAGGTATTGTGTCCGATGGGTATGGAGTATAAAAAAAAATCATGCATGTCCTAATGATTACATTCTGTACAGACATGAGTTTGAAGAAATGCATAAATGCCCCAGGTGTGGGGTATCATGGTACAAAGTGAAGGATGATGACAAGTGTAACAATGATGAAAGCACAAAGAAAGACCCCCAACGAAGGTATTGTGATATATTCTGATCATTCCAAGGTTTAAGCATCTTTTTGCTAATGAAGATGACACAAAAGACCTTACATGGCATGTAGATGAGAGATGGAATGCTCTGCCATCCGACTGATTCCTTTAAGTGTAAGAAGATTAATCATTTGTATTCGAATTTCGGCAAAGAGACAAGAAATCTTAGGCTTGGCCTTGCCACTAATGGAATGAATCCCTATGATAGTTTAAGCACTCAGCACAGTTTGTGCCCTGTTTTGCTCGTAATTTAAACTTGCCTCCTTGGTTGTGCATGAAGTGAAAATGCATGATGTTTTCTATGATGATATCCGGCCCAAGACAGCCAGGAAATGACATCGATGTTTATCTCAGTCTCTTGATTGAAAACTTGACAAAGTTATGGGACGAGGGGGTTATCGTGTTTGATAGGTATCGAAGAGACATTCAAGGTTCATGCAATGCTATTTTGTACCATTAATGACTTTCCAGCATACAAGAATTTGAGTGGATACAGTGTTAAGGGTCATCGTGTAGGCCCTATCTATGAGGGAGACACGAACTATAATGACCCTGTAAAATATCCAGGTTCGTGTGACAGGGTTGTCACAAGGGGGGGTTGTATATTGGAACTCGGATAAGAGGTGGATGTAGATAGCACATTTTCAAATCGGGGATCGTGTTGTATGTTAGTTTTATAGGAAGACGGGGTTAGTGCATGACAGGGTTATTGTCACGTAAGTGGTGTATATACATAGCACTTTTGGGGAAAAACGCTGCTGTATAGAAAGGAACTCAGCCAAGGAAGGGAAGAGTGACCGGGTAACTATCTCGCCAGAGCTCGTATGTTCCTTTTCTTTGAGGTTCGAGTTGTGATCTCGGATGAGCTAGTGTGATCTCAAATGAGTGACCAGGTAGTGATCTCAGTTGAGCTCGAAGGAGCTCGTATTTAATTGACTTGTAAGAGCTACCGGGTAGAGAGGCCGGAAGAGCTCGCAACCCCTTTTTGATAGAGTTACTGGGTTAGTGATCCTGGAAGTGGTTGGGAGGAACCTTGGACTTATGAAGTACCAAGGTAGGAACTCAGATGAGGTCAGAATAGGTTGGATTAGGTCGGATGAGGTCGGAGGAGGAAAGAACATTGGACGTACTATAGTACCAGGGACGAGTTCTTATGCAACCGATTACATTATTTGTAAGCGATTAAAATAGTCAATATTTGCTGTTTAACCCGGACTTAGCCCAGTGACACGTGTTGATTCTCTGCTTGATGTTTTGACGCAGGAAGATCCTCATATTACGATATGACACATGTCAATTTTTAGGATATTTAAGATATGCACGAGTGAGATATTTCAGTAATAACCTTATTTCCACCACCTTTGCTAAAACACTTTCTCTCTCTTATTCCATTTTCCTCCATTGTTAAAAGTAAGAAAAGCTTCATAGTTACTCATTCCTTGACCTAAACACCTTTACAACCAACGTGAGGATTGAAGAGAATCACCTTATAAACTAGTTTCAACCCTTTTGTTAGTTGTGAAAACCATCAGACGAGGAGATCATTTCTCCAAAGAAAATGCAAAGTTTCAACCTTTAAGAGTTAGAATGCACTTTAAGGACATTAAAGCTTTTAGAAGTTGTCCATAAGCCTTCCTTGATGTTTTAAAGGTAAAACACGTAAGTTTTACCGTTGTTCTTTGAGTTTGGATTTAAGAGGAAAAATGATCCATATGAGTTAGGGTTGGTTTTGGGTGATATTTCTTTGAAAAAATATGTTTAGGAGGTTGTTGTGATGAAGGTTCAACCTTGAAAGCTAACTTTTCTGGGTTTTGGGTATTTTGCTATGTCCAGATAGATCTTTGTGGGGTTTACAAGTCACTGGTTGGTGGTATATGTTTGAGACCTGGAAAAGAATGGGGTTCTTTTCATGAAATGGTTGAAAACCTTTCTTGATATCTTTCTTGCCTGGTGTAGGGCTTGATAAAGAAGATATCAGTGGTTGTAAACACGAGGCTAAGAGGGCAGGTGCTGTGATCAAAGAAGGTAAGCTCTCCATTTTTGGGAGTTTGTTCCCTTGATTGTTTTCCACCATACTCCTGGGGGGTGATGGTTGTTGGATGTCATGGTGCGTGTATTTACATTGTGTGTTATTGCTTTTTGATTGAAAACGTACATGTAATGGAGATGTGCACTGGTTGTATAATTTGTATGTCTTGATATACATTTGTGCATGTCTGTGATGGAATGGCATATTGGTGGAATTAACACGTGGAGTTTGTGGTCTGGGATCTCAGGCCAGGATATGTGATTGCGCATGAGAGGTGAACTGGAAGATATACAAGAGTGCACAATATGTGTACTGGCTATCTAACTTGTATATCTGATATGCAAGCATTGGAAGATATACAAAAGTGCACAATATGTGTATTGGCTGTCTAACTTGTATATCTGATATGCAATCGTGCATGATATATGCACTGGTTGGCTAAGTTGCATATCTATGCTGGAATGGCACGTTGGTGTGATTATGTACATGTGTTGTTTTATTAAAAGGCTGGATTGGCTATGTTAATTGTAATGCCAAAATAAATGATATGTACTGTGGAAATGAACCAGTGGGAGGTGAGACTCCAAGAACCCTGAGTTTACTGAGATTGTATCTCACCCCGGTTGGGGATTATATTTTATTGCAGGTAAAAGCCAGCAAGCTGAAGACGAGGTTCGGGGTAAGAGACCCGAGTAGAGGTCATTCGGTGGATCTCTATTGAGAGGCCATGTAGGCCGGGGCCAGGTTGGCTGCTAATCAAGGATCCCGGACAAGAGGCCGAGGTAGGGTTCGAGGGAGTGAAAATCGAAATGCGGTTTTGAGCGAGCCTGTTGGCTCAATTTTGTTGTATATTTTGTAATTGGTATGGGTTTTGTACTATATGTACTTTGTGGAGTTGTACCCGAGTGCTGGGTTGTATACGAAACTCCATACATAATGTTTTGTGATATTGTTGGACATCTTATTTATTTTAATGCTTCCATGTTTACTTATTAAGTTAAGTTATTGCTGCGCTTATGACCATAATATAATGTTAATGAACCGGACGCATACAGGGTCGTTACACGAACTACGTACAATTGAAACATGGAAGAAAAATAGTATACACTCGGCATCGATGGTTTCTGAAACCTTATCACCCTTACTGTCGATTGAAAAAAACTTTTAATGGAAGTCAAGAGCATGAAAGTGCGCCAATACCATTAATTGGTCAGCAAGTTTTTGAGCCGGTTTAGGACATCAATACTTTATTTGGAAAGACCCAAAAGAAGCTAACAAGTAAAACTTGCATATGGAAGAAGAGGTTGATATTCTTTGTGTTAGAGTCAGGGGGAGCTCAAGAGGATCAAGAAGCTGAGTCTCTTAGGCAGTAAAGTGTTTAGGCTTTTTACATGCCAATTCAATTTATTTGTAGTTGTAATCTATGTATGTCTAAGATGAGACTTCCTATGATCAATTGCATAAAGCTCATTCATGTTTTTGCATTCATGTTTTCATAAAAGCATAAGTTTTGTGAAGAAGTTTTTCTCAAACATAAAGTTTTCATGATTGCATAAAAAGCCAAGTGTTCCATGTTTAAGTTTTGGAAAAATAATTTCTCATTGGTTTAATCGATTACTAGCAAGTGGTAATCTATTACCTGACTTTTAAAGAACACTTTAATCGATTAATAGGGTATGGTAATCGATTACACTACACAAAATCAAAAAATGGTCTTCCTATGATAATCGATTACGATATGGTGGTAATCGATTACTTGGTGCGTTTTGAAACAAAGGCTTCCTATGATAGTCGATTACATTGCAAAATAATCAATTACGTTGCTTATAAATATTTTCCAGAAACTTGAAGAACACTTTAATCGACTAAATGAGTAATTAATTGATTCCATAAGTGAATTTAATCAATTACATTAGTGAATTAATCGATTACTGACGATTACAACAATTTTCTATGAATAGATGATCCGTATTTTAACAAAAACACTATGAAATATCACAGGTTTTTCATAAGCTTTCTGAAGAAAGAAAATATTCAAAGTGTTATTCTGTGTTAGTGATAAGCGTTTGTCGCGTGGCTTCAAAACAATTAAACTAAGCTAATTCTGTAGCACAGGATTAACCTAGGTCGACTCAGAGACACAAT
>QARZ01040508.1:6208-47380 GCA_013407115.1 Glycine latifolia
TGACCTAGGTTATTCTTGAAAATTATTTCTATTCCAAATTTTAAATAAATTATCATAATATGATTATTAAATTTTAACGATATAATTAGTTATTTGTTTCAAATTATTGGCTTAGAATATTATTATGGCTGAGTCATCATCATCTGAGTCACCTCGTTCTGGACCTGACCATGAGCCTGAGCCTACCGATCCCACAATGCATGTTCTTCTCGGACCATATAAATGGGATACACTTAGGAGGTGCAGACAACACACTCATATTTCACAGGCTGTTTGGAACGATGAAACATGAAGAGAGCTAAAGATTCGCCACGGAGGTCGACCTAGCGATGGATCCCAACCTGACGATATTCCAGACCTAGTCGCACAGTATTTGACTCAGGCTGGTTTCTTACACATTGCCCGCATGCGATATATGCAGGTAAGCACTTACAATATTGTTATGTGTAATGTGTTGAAATTAGTGTTTTTTGAAGTTATAAATGTATAAGTGACCTATATTTTTCAGATTAATGCTGGCCTTATCAGCGCTATAGTTGAGCGGTGGAGGCCAGAGACACACATTTTTCATATGCCGCAGGGTCAGATGACAATTACCTTGCAAGATGTCGCAGGTATATTAGGATTGTCTATTGATGGGCAAGTCGTTACCAGGCAGACTTGCATGGATTGGGCAGAAGTGTGTAATGAGGTTTTTGGTAACGGGCCTGATGCGGGCACTGAGTTATCCTCTGGCAATTTGAAGCTTTCATATTTCGACAGAGTATATCCAACATGGGATGCAGTTGCTGGTCATCCTCAGAATGTGATATACTTCACGAAGGCTCACATTGCACGGATGTTAGGATCTTGGATCCTATGCGACAGATCGGGGGGGAGCGTAGTAGGATGTCGCTACATCGCCTTACTTGGTGGTGGTTTTCCTGACATTGGATCATATAGTTGGGGGTTTGCAGTTCTGGCAAACTTGTTTAGACAGTTGTACGATTGTACAGACCCAGATAGAAAAGACATTAGTGGTTGCACTATTTTGCTGCAGATTTGGGCGTGGCTCAGATTTCCACCCATTGATCCCCCTTTCCCTGATCCGCATGAGCTGGACCGGCACTTTGGGCACAAGTATGTTTATTTTGTATTACTTAAATCACAATTTATTTATGTGTACTGCGATTAACATTTGAATGTTGAATCTGGAAACTAGGTTTAATATTCTAGGTCAGTTCAGAATTAACTCACTAAGTTGGTATCGAGACAGACTAGATACCTTATGCAGAGATGAGGCATGTTCTTTGAATCAAATCTCATTTATTTAAAATATTGTCAATATGCAATTGAGTCGTATATATGTTTTAATCTTTTAGGTGGTCTGGCAACCTTATGGAGATTACGAATTCTTGGGTGCATCTGCAGACACAGTATTTGTGGATGGCTAGGACACCTATTATTTACTGGAAATAAATTAGGACGTTGTGTAAGTCATTTACTGGAAATAATTTATTTACTATTATCATATATTTTTCTTTATGTATATATGTTGTGACTTACAGGTGGATGGTCTAGAGAATTTGTATTTTGTGACCACGCTTGAGCAATTTCCTCACCACAGTTTGGGATATGTACACGAGGAAATAGGTCGCCTGATATCTGTTTTCAGAGAGACCGCTTAGGTGGATGAGCTAGGTCTAGAGGCACCCCTGACCTAGCTTCTGGAGGAGCCACAATTATCTATCGACGTTGGATGTTGTGCGACAGAGGGTCAATAGGGATAGGACGTCTTCGCCGACCTATTCCACCAGTTCCTGAGCCTATTCAGGCACCCAATCCGGATGTTAGTGGATGGTTTAGGACACCCTCCATAGGTCATGAGTACGGTGTTCAGGCGACATTTTTTATGAGCCTACCCAGCCAAAGGCACATACACAGTATCAGCCAGATTGGCCATCTTGGGACACCCAGACCCAAATGGCGTATCAACATAGTCCAGCACCTACGGCAGGCTGGGATCATCCGGGGAGCAGTAGTCATGGAGCTCAGGCAGGGACGAGTAGTCAGGGACCTCAACCATGAGATGACATAGCTGTTGAGGAAATGTATAGCCAGATAGATTTTTCACCACCTCGCCAATCAGGCTATCATCCGCACTCGTCGGTCAAGGCCATTCCACCACCGGATCCAGTGCCATCTCCAACACATACTCCTGCTCCACAGTTTCAGCGTGGACGTGGTAGACGCAGATTGCCTGATCGTCAGGCGCATCATTACCAGTGGCCTCCGGAGTTGTAGACTTTGTATTTTGAATTTGTTAATTGTTATGGACTATGTTTCGTATTAGGTATGGTATTATGGACCTTTTTTTATCGCCTATATTTGTCATGGACGTCGTTAGGTTATGAAATATGTTATTTGCTACGGACTATGTAAAAACATAAAGCAACAAATAACAAGATAAAGAAAACATTAACATATCGAAAATAAAATCATGCGGTGGCCAATAAAATTGACAGGACACGTGCCTGCTACACCATGTGGAACTGTAAAATGACATTGACAACACTATGACGATTGCAATTAAAACACTTTGTGGTCCTTTATACTGTAGCCAATAAATTTGATTGAACGCATGTTTGCTGCAACATATGGAACTATAACATGACATTTACAACAGTATGACGACAAGAGTTGAGTCACGCCCCATCCAGGCGCGAGTGGTCACGCCCCACACAGGCGGAACTTTGCACCCTTATATATACCCCGTTAACACAACCACACCATCCCACACAACATACCTCCGCAAACGAAATTCAATCTCAATAGTATGGCATTCTTAGGTGAAACAAGCACTCAAACCATTGCTAATTCCAAATTAGCATTCATTTTTCTGAATGGATCAATCAAACACAACCAAACTGGTGTTTCTTTTTAATGTCCTACTTCAATACCAATGCGAGTTCCTGATGAGTGTTCTTTTGAGTCACTCAAGAGTAGAATGCATAACACCCTTCTGCTCACCAATGACCAATCTGTGCATGAAATTTACTATCGACAACCATCCATCAATACAGGTCAGCAATTTTTTTTTCGTTCTTTGCAATTGAAAAATGATTATGATGTTTGCACAATGTTGGTGTGCCATGAAAAACTCCCGTGTGTTGGTCCTATAAAATTATTATGTACCATAAGCAAAACACCCGATGGTGTACTCAACCTACTTCGATACACCATGACTCCCACTCATGATGCAATGTTGTATTACAATGGCAAGTGGAACATACCACGACAAGGCAATTTTTTGGGTTACTCCTTTACTGGAATAAATCCAATAAGATTTCAAATTCCTTCCGGATGCAATATTGAAAGACTCAAGGATATAATCAAGCAAGTTGCGCCACTAGGAGTTCCTCCTTATGGAATTCACGAATCATAGGTTGTCAGACAATTGTTCTTCCGACAACCAGGCCACGCAAAATATTCAAAAAACTTAGTCGAATATGAAATAATACAACTGAAAAACGATGAAGATGTATTGAAGGTGTTAGCAGAATCTAATTACTGGAAGCGTTTCTCTCCAATAGAAATTTAGCTACTTTTAACAAACCAGTAATCCAACAACTCGAATATGACATGTCCACTAAACAACATCTTCCAAATTATGATTGGTTTCCTCATTTTCATGTTTCAATTGTTGTTGTTAGTACGTTTCATTGTTTTTGTTTTTTAATGTTCAACTTTTTGTGTTTGTCTCTCTAATTCAGATTGTTTGTACGTTTTGTTATTTATTAGGTTTTCATGATTATGTTTATCTATGTAATTTTTAATGTCGATTGCGTTTTCATGTTTTAAATTCATCGTAGTGTATAATATAACTGAGATGAGTGGTTTCACTAAAAGTTTGGTTTATTTTCAAATGTTCATTATGAAATATAAAAACATAAAGAAAACATTGACAACAACATAAATAAATCATGAGGTAGATAGACGACTAGGACAATTTCGACAGTTATGACCAGGTAATATGCATATACCACACCTAATATGACTTTTACTAGCTTCAACTTCATCCATCTCATTGCATATTCTAGTTTTTTTTGGACGACCCTTTGCACGCAACATAGACTTGTCAGGTATGAGCACTAGATCTGTAGGTGGAATTGCTTGCTCATTACCAATTGGCTGCCATGGAAATGAGTAAGCTTGTACCAGGTTTGTTATAAGGAATACGTCATCCACATATTGTGCCAATGCCTGACGAACATGTAAAGCGGCTGCTACATCATGACTACAAGGATACTTGAACGCCTTAAATTTCCCACACTGACAAAACTGCTCAGGGAGGTTTACCGAATACGATTTGTCATAACCATCGTCAACCTCAAATACAGATTGTTCAACATTATATGTACGGACATAATGAGCAGTAGCATTGGTCTAATTGGCCTTCAACATATCAAACACATTTTTGCAATGAGGATAAGGACCTTCCAATTCATTAAGAGCCGATTACCCCCTACAAACAAAATATTCCACCAATTTGCTATATGTGTGTTTAACCAACGCGGTTATTGGCATGTTTCTTGCACCCTTTAAAACCCTGTTTACTGACTCAGCCAAATTTGTTGTCATATATCCATACCTTCGTCCCTCAACATCATATGCACGTGTCCAGTTTTTCTTGGGGATGTTATCAATCCAGTTTGCAACCTCAGGACTCACATCATGAAAACGTGCGAAGGCTATGTCAAAATCAACAATAGAAGGAGTATAACCTGCACACAAATTAAATAACATTAAAATTTAGTTATACATGCAAAATTAATAGATGAAGTTTTTAACCATACCTAAATTCATAATCGCTCTCTTTAAATTTTCATTTTTGAACTTTTGATTAAAATTGCTCGCTTTATGACGAAGGCAAAAGACATGATAAGCATGCGATGGTTGCCACCTATCATACCCTAATTCTGTCCGGGTAAAAAAATATGAAAATGATGATAAAAAAAAGAGAAAAAGAGGATAACAAAAATAAATAAATATATATATATATAACAGTAAAAAAGAAAATAAATAATAGTAAATAAATAGATAAAAAAAAAGAAACAAAAAAAAGAAGAGAAGAAGATAACAAAAAGAAAAAAAAAGGCAACAGAAAGCAAAAAGAAATAAGGCCACAAGGCCCATTAGGTTAAAAGAATGCAATAGTGGTATAAGAAGCACAAAGAAAGCCACAAGGCCCATTAGGTCAAGGAAAAAAAAAAGCTACAGTCCATAAAAAGGAAGGAGCTGTGCATTAATGAGGCAGACAGTTAGGCACCAATTCGTCGACGACATTTGGCAGCGAGGCCAGAGGAAGAGAATGGGTCTCAACAGGTAACCTCCATTTTCTCTCTTCCCTTCTCTTCCTTCTTTCTTCCTTTTCCCTCTCCTCTTCTCCTCCTTTCTTTTTCATTTCTCACCCCCACCACCACCACCGCGCCCCGGCCACCACCACAACCACCGTGTACAATCACCACCACCACCGCGCCCCACCACAACCACCGTGACTCCTCCATCACCACCATGCTTGTTCTTTGTTTTCTTTTCTTCCCCTTTCTTTTTCTTTTTCGTTTTTTTCTCCGGTCACCACTGCGGCCCACCACCACACCTCCACAGCGTGCCGCCATGTGCCGCCATTGGCTTCGCCATTGCGGTGGCCCCGCATCGCCAGTTCCCCTCACCGGTGGTGGAATGGAGCTAGGCCTCCTTCATGGAGGCTCAAACCCTTTCTCACACTGGTGGCTACTAACTGTTGTGCCCAGCTGCTAAGTGCGGGTTGGGCTGGGTCACCCTGACCCGGTTCCAACCCTAACCCTAAAACAAAACAAACTTTCTTTTACTTTTGGCACCTTCACATTTAATAAGTACATCCCTGTGCCTAATGTTATTTACATCTCTGTTTTTATAACTGCACCAATTGTTTGCTGGGTCTAGCCCATTTTTGTAATTAAATATGCACTGCTGATTGCACCCCCTTTTTGTACTGTCTGCACCCCTAATCACTAAGTGCACTCCCCACTTCCATTCTATCCCTTTCTATTTTCATTTGATTCGTTTTATTACATATTGCTATGTCAATTATTCACCGATGTTTGCACTTCCGTTCTAGTTTTCATTAGTAAGCGCGTATGTTTTGTGCACTCCATGCTGGGTCTCCGACTTGCTTGGTGGTGTATCAATAACACGTGGATAGATTTTGTGAATATCATGCTGGGTCTCCGACTTTCTTGACTTCATAGATTTACCACAAATCTAAAATCTTTTCTAAAAAAATAGCTAAAAATACTCAAATAAATGATCACTCAATTCTCCTTTTTCTCAAAAAAATCTACCTATTACTCGAGATTGCTTCAAGGTTCGATGCCTTAAGCAATTCTCCCCACTTTTCTTGAAATTCAACGTCGTTTCAAGGTCCAACGCCTTAACGACTCCTTCTTCACGTAATTAAAATAAATCTTTCAAAAAAGAACTACGTAAGTCCAATTCCTCATTGCACTTGAGGATACGTAGGAGCGAGGGCAAACCCCTTGTCGACCTAAAAAATAAAAAAAAAATATATAAAGTCTTTTCTTTTCTAAAAATAAAAATTTGATTTTCTTTTCTAAATAAACAAAAATAAAAATAAAATAAATTCATGTTCTTAAGGGAAGATAAATATTTCAAAAGTCACTTTATTCTTAGCACACTCGATTAAAGGCTGCCGTCTTCGTGACGGACGTATAGGGTGCTAACACCTTCCCCGTGCGTAAATGACTCCCGAACTCTTTTTCTCTCAAATCGTAGACAATGCCTTATCTTTTGGTTTTTTCTACGTTTTCCTTAAATAAACGTTGGTGGCGACTCCTCTCAAGTTTTCCTTTTTTGGAAATCTTTTTTTTCTTTTTTTCATCGCCGTCCCTCCGTGGCCGGATAGGTTGCGACACCACCCACGGTGCCTCTCAACTGTAGATAATATGCTTTGGAGCTGATTAGAAATAAGACAAATATTTGTCTTCTGTGTAACATGCGCGCAAATGTTATCCCGAAGGTATTCCCAAGCGTCCAACGTCTCACCCTCAACAATAGCAAATGCAAGTGACAAACATTCATTATTTGCATCCTGAGTTGTGGCAATCAACAATTTTCCTTTGTACTTGCCATATAAATGAGTGCCATCAATTTGAATAACCGGCTTACAAAAATTGAAAGCCTTGCAACATTTTCTGAAGGTCCAAAAAATGCGGTGAAACACGCGTTTTCCATGAACAATTCTATGAGCCACATAAAATTTTTTTGTTTGAAGATGATAAACAGAACCTGGTGAAAAGCGAAGCATATAGTCACACCACCTCGACAAAAATGCATATGATTCCTCCCAGTTACCATAGATAATTGCCATTGCTTTCTGCTTTGCATACCATGCCTTTCTATATGAAACTTTGTATCCATAGGAATGAGTTATCCTCTCTTGGAATAGTCCAATTGAACGTGATGGATCATGCTTTATCATCCCTAATAATAAAAAATGTCACGTTAACATTAATAATAATGATAATAAAATCAATAATTCTCATCATTTTCATGTCATCCAGTAACGTACCTAGTACGAGTGAAACAATAACATCAGTATCAAGTTGTTTGTGGTCCTGAGATATGTGATCATTTAAGCAATTGTGGTTGCCACCCCATTTGGTAACCACCCATCTTTCACCGTACGTTGATTTTATTAACCTAACCCTCCACGGACAATTATGATCATGCGCACGACATTTCATGCTTAACTTTGTCGACGTACTTTCAACCACAACAACTTCCTGATGCTCCTTCATGAGGTTCCGCTTGATTGCCATTTGCATATCTTGTTTTGATGCAAACTCCTGTTTCACAAACAACCTATTCCCTAATATCCATGGACCCTCAACTGAACCTGAACTAGTGCAAGAATCTGGTTCACTCGGATGATCCCAACCAATGTATGTGTAATGTGGGATTCCATCCCAAAAAGTTTTACTACCCTCGCCTACATCTGCAATTTCCCATTTTTATTACAAAAAATACATAAACAAAAACCAGACATATATGTAAGTAACTATTGTTTGGTAACACACCTTGACATTGTTGTGGTAATTGAGACTCCCCTGCATCCTCTTGTGGTTGGATTTCAGACTCCCCCACCACTGAGTAATGTACTTGTATTTGAGTTGCGCTTCGACCTTGACCATCATCCTCATCATTGTCCGAAGCACTACCATTCTTGGCAAGAAGACGATCTTCCATTGCGATATTTTCATCATCGTCATTGTCAATATCGTCATCCATAACCAAACACTACTAAAAAAATAGCTTTTAACATCGCTACGTTAACATCGGTTTTCTGAAAAAAAAAACCAATGTTAACGAAAATGGGTGGCAAATTCGTAATTAAAAGGAGCAATTTAACATCGGTTTTATTAAAAACACTTAAAAATCGATGTTAACTAGTCCCTATTAACATCGGTTTTCAAGTTTTTTAAGAAAACCGATGTTAAGGTGGACTAGTTAACATCAGTTTTCAAGTTTTTTAAGAAAACTGATGTTAAGGTGAACTAGTTAACGTCGGTTTTTAAGTTTTTTAAGAAAAACGATGTTAATGTGGACTAGTTAACATCGGTTTTTTGGTTTTTTAATAAAACCGATGTTAAGGTGTACTAGTTAACATCAGTTTTTGAATGAAAATCGATGTTGTTCTTGTTATTATAACACATCTGGCCCCCAAATCAAATACCACCACTGTCGCGCACTTCTCTTTTCCCTCATCCCTAACCTCAAGTCTCATACTCACTGGCCATTTTGCATCCCTAACCTCAGCTTTTATGCTCACGACCTCAGTCTCACCATCTTCCAGAGTTGAAGCAAACCACGCTCTTGCTACCTCATCCCTAACCTCGCTCTCGCACGTACGCTCTCGGTTGCAGTTGAAGCAAACCACGCGTCTCCATCCCAAGTTGGTATCATCTAATATGTTATGGTTGTCACAAGTTAGGTATGGTTCTGCATTAGCATTTTTCTTTGTGATGAATAGGTTGAATGTGATATTGGCTGGATGTCACTTTTGTTGGCCACTAGCTAGAGTTCTTGATAATACCTTTTGCACCATACAAATTAATGGTGTTTAGAGCAATAGGAATGGGAAGAAGGGAAAGGATGAATTTGTGTTGGAAAGGAATAGAAGTGCAAGGTATTCTCCTAACAACATTAACAATGGCCTCTTAAGGTTTTACTTGACTCCATTAAGGGGGAGCAGAAGAAATGGGTCTGTGAAAAGTAGGTCAAATCAAGCACATTCTATTGCAAGAAGTGTGCTTGGATTGTATTGACATGGAGAAGAAAGGTTAACCATGTTAGGACTTAGGATAACCATGATAGGACTTGGGATCAAGGTACAAGGGGGTGTAGTATGATTTAGTTTCCATTCTTCCCTTTGCTTAAACAGCCTTTTGAACCTGACTTTGTTTTCTTAGGCAGATTTTCAAACTTCTTATAGTGTTTTTCATTGTTTTTCTCTAACCTAAATACCTAATTATGTTAGGGGTAACTCCTTTAGAATTTATGATTAAAATTTAGTTGCCTCGTTGTTGCAATGTGCCAATGTCAGTGCCCATCTGGGAATGCTGTGACAATTTAGTTTTTATTTATTTTAACTCTGGGAATATGAATAATTTGGGAAAGAAATATAATTTTATACTTTTGAGATAATTTGAGTAGATATATGTTTTGATTTTGAAGGCTAGTTTGTGGATGTTTTGATTTGTTGTTAGCCATGCAGATTTTCTTTACCTTTGCCCCCCCTCTAAAAGATCATTATGTGTAGGTTAGTTAATTTCTATTTGTTTAACACTCTTTAGAAACTTTGAAAGTGCTTGGATGCTGTGACATCCTTTTATTCAATTCATTGTCTATAGGGGTTGATCAGTTAAGACAAATTTACTTCCTGAGCTGTTTATACATTTGGATGAGTTGGTAGTAATTTAATTCTAATTGGCTTGAAATTTTTTTCTTTGATGGCATAGTTCTGAGGTTGATGCTGTTGTGACCTTTTTTTTTCATTGTTTGGCACAGTAATGCTTTTCCAACGATATCAATGCCATTGGCTTAATTGTTGTTCCCAACTGAGTTAAAACACCTTCATGATTAGTTCTACTCTTAAGACTTGCTTTTTCAGTGGAAACCTTAGGACCTAAAGGGGAATGTGATGATTGATTAGATTGGTCAGGTTATGTAGGCTGGTAGGTTGGTTCATAGTTATTTGGTGGTATGAATGCATCAGTATTAGCATCATATAAAAAGTCTTCCATACCTAAATATGTAGTTTCTTCCTCAAAATTTGTTACACCATTATGATCAACACCTAATGCAATGGAGTCATTCCCACTAGCGATTCCACCCCAACAACATTCTTCAAATCCTCATAATCAATAACACTTCTTTCTTGAAGTTTCTTTTGACTTGGGTGGGACTAGCAAAGCAAAAACTTATTCATTGTTAACATACTGCAAATAACATTTTATACTAAAGTAGTAATATAGTTACAAGATTATGAACAAGGCTAATCTTTAAGTATTTTTCCTATACTTATACTTCATCACTAGCCAAGAAATGGCACTTTGTATCAGCTTAGTTTGTTGGCTTTTGGATCACTGGAAATTGAAATATATAATGTTTTTTGTTTATTATTTTTTTATATGTAATGCGTGCTTTTGCAACTTATTGGTGTTGGCTAAGACTCACACCAGCCCTAATTGTGTCCTACATATATAATGTTTGTCACACACCCCTGTTTTTGTCCTAGATGTAGTGAACCACATTAGTATTTTACGAATATAACATATTCATTGTTCAACATCATTTGTATGTAGTTGTCGTTTGCCTCTTTGCATCGTCATCACCAGATTCATTGTTGGAGATTGTCATTGAGCATCCTCTCAGGTACTTACGAATGTGTTTCTTATTTTTTATAGCTTCTATATGTAATGCGTGCGTTTGTAACTTGTTTTATGTTATTAATGACTATTGGTCTATATAAAATTGAAGTTCATTATGAGTGAACATTAGTTTCCCGTTTGAGATTCATTACGGTGATTATTCCGGACAGTTTGGATTAATCATTGTATTGATTCTTGAATTGTCTATTTGGACAGTTTGGGAAGACTCATTTTTTTTAGTATATTCATATGTATAGGTTGTGATTCTTTTGTTAAATATGATGAAATTTCGGTACAATGCATTTCAGTTTGTTCTCCGGGTGCATACTTGATTGTGGTGGTACTCATGTCACCGCTTTCATGTCGTGTACTTGGAGACCAAAGCGAAATGCTGCTGAAATTTTGTCAAATTTAACATAAGAAACTCAACCTATACATATGAATATACTATAAAAATATGTCTTTCTGAATGGGATAGGGCCACACCTTGAATGAAAAAGGTAAGGTTTTCATGCATGGAATAACTTTGTGAGTATCATAGAGTTATTAATTAGATGGATCGAAGTTGGATGAATGCAAGTCGCATCATGATTGAGTATGAGGAAGGCGTTGAAAATTTCTTGCAATCTGCCTCCGAAAGAAGTCGACCGGATGGGGATGGCAAATATTTCTGTCTTTGTATAAATTGTTGGAATGGGAGACACCAAATACTAGAAGACATACAGGAACATCTTCTGTGTGATGAGATTAAGAAGAATTATTCTATATGGATATGGCATGGTAAATTAACAGACATGCAGAGGGTGTCGCAAACTGAACCGGTTGATGTTGACATCGGAGATCGATTAGAGGATATGATTCGTGATCTGGGACATGAGTCTTTTCAGCAAGCACATGCCCCTATGTATGATATGTTGGAAAGTGATTCGAAGAAGCCGTTGTATCCGGGGTGCAAAGAGTCATTGACACTGTTGTCAGTGGTGTTAAATCCGGTTAATGTTAAGGCCAGATATGGGTGGAGTGACAAAAGCTTCAGTTCATTGCTTGAGGTAGTTCAGGACATGCTTCCAGATGAAAACACTTTACCAAGAAGTTACTATCAGGCGAAGAAGATTATCTGTCCAATGGGTATGGAGTATCATAAAATTCATGCTTGTCCTAATGATTGCATATTGTACAGAAATGAATTTCAAGAAATGCATAAATGCCTTAGGTGTGGGGTATCACGGTACAAAGTGAAGGCCGATGACGACTGTAGCATTGATGAAAGCACAAAGAAAGCTCCCCCCCCCCCCCCCCCAAAGGTGTTGTGGTATCTTCCGATCATTCCAAGGTTTAAGTGTCTGTTTGCTAATGAAGATGACGCAAAAGACCTTACATGGCATGCAGATGGGAGAAACTGTGATGGAATGCTCCGCCATCAGACAGATTCCTTCCAATGGAAGAAGATTGACCGTTTGTATCCAGAATTCAGTGAAGACCCAAGAAATCTTAGACTTGCACTTGCCAGTGATGGAATGAATCCGTACGGCAGTTTAAGTACTCAACATAGTTTGTGGCCTGTTTTGCTGGTCATTTACAACCTGCCTCCTTGGTTGTGCATGAAGCAAACATACATGATGTTGTCTATGATGATATCGGGCCCAAGACAGCCAGGAAATGACATTCAACCTGCCTCCTTGGCAAACTTGTGGGACGAGGGGGTTACCGTGTTTGATGGGTATCGTAAGGAGACATTCAAGTTACGTGCAATGCTATTTTGTACCATTAATGATTTTTCTGCATACGGGAATTTGAGAGGATACAGTGTTAAGGGCCATCGTGCATGCCCTATCTGTGAACAAGACACAAGCTACGTACAACTTAAACATGGCAGAAAAACCATTTACACTCTCCATCGATGTTAACGTATCATACAACATCGGTTATAATTAAAAATCGATGTTGTATTGTAAGTTAACATCAGTTTTCATAAGAAAACCAATGTGCCTATGTGTATAACAACATCGGTTTCCATAAGAAAACCGATGTTGTTAACTACATAGGGACATTGATTTTTAATGAAAACCAATGTTGTATGATATGTTAACATCGGTTTTCTTATGAAAACCGATGTTGTAGTGTAATCTTTTACATTTCTATGTTTTTATTTGTTACATATCGACATCGGTTTTCATTAAAAACCGATGTTTTAGAATTCATTAACATCGATTTTGAAAACCGATGTTAACTTCCACATTTTCAACGTCGCCTGATTCAGCATCGGTTCAAAATCGATGTCGAATGTCAAAAATAACCGATGTTGAATGTTATTTTTCTAGTAGTGCAAGTAAGGTCATTTTCATCTTCCATAAACAAATTAACAAGTGGAGCAACAGATGTTGATGCATTATGAGAATAATTGAAATCAACTGACCTCATTGGTAAAGCCACACCCTCTACTTCAGCACAATCCATGTACAACTCTAAGAAATTTTTCCTTGACTGGTTGAAGAATTCTCCTATTACAAATTCTACGTCTTCGTCGTCTATTACTTTCATGCTAATATATTTATCATCGCACCATATTCTTGCAGTGACCATAGTGATAGATTGATTACCTTTGAGAACTAACTTTTGACTAATTTTCTGATGCAATTCGTCAATGGTTGAGTTGCGCTTGATACGTGTTGGCCTTTTATCACCTTCGAAAACAACACCACATCGGCCCTCAATTTTGCTACCATTATAATATATAACAATACGAACAAAATCAGCATCTGCAGACATTTTTATATATATGACCACAACTACAAACGAAAGTATAAATAACCAAATATTCAGATATCTAAGACCAGCAACATGTAGAGAGAAGTCAGAGCAAAGTAAAAATTAAATCTAGAGAGACACAGAAGTTGAAAACTAAAGGTAAAAACCCTAATTTGGGGTATTTATAGGGACTGCACAGTCGCGCCTAGGGAAGGCGCAATAGGGAGCAGAGTCGCGCCTGGGTGGGGCACGAATGGTCACGCCTGGTGGTGGCGTGACTTAGCCCCAATCACGCTTGGGGTGGGCGTGTTCGATTGCGTTTTCCTGGGGCACGATTGATTGCTATACTTGCATAAATAAGTTCAAAACTGCAGCAAATCTATAATTTTTTTTTAAAAAAAAGAAATAAATTAATTTTTTTGCCTGATTGTTGAGTTAATAATTTTTAAATAATTTGAACTTGCTAACATGAAGCTTTGGAAATGACATTTTGTGGGGACGGGAAAGAGGCAAACCATAGCCATCCCACTATAAGGTCCACTCGGTACTATTAATATATGGAGTCTTCTCCCTAAGACAATGACTGGACTGGGACATGTATGAACTTGTTGAACTTGAAGTAAACCGCAAAATTGACAACCTAATAATTAATTTCCGGAGTCATTGGTCGTTAATTATACTCCAAGCATTGTCATATGGTTTCAAAATATCCGACGTAATATACACACCAAATCTGTAAGTAAAATAAATATCTATTATAAAAGATACCCCCTTCACATACGTAAAAGAAGACCAAGTCAAAGAAATCTGTAACTAAAAACCTTTTTTTGGCAATTCTTGTTAATGGCCACAAAAGATAATTTTCCAATTGTACTTTTTCACTCATTGGCATCATAGTTGTGAAAATCGGTTTGGATCGGCTGGTCGGACCGGTTAGACCAGGAATTGGAGCATCAACCGGGCCGAGTTGGCTAATGAACCGGTCATGCATGTAACCCGGTTTGGCCCAAAGAAAACTGGACGGTTTTGGGAAAAACCAGAAATCTGGCCAGTTTTTAGGACTCGGATCGGGTTGGTGAAGAGAAAAAAAAAACGCTTCAGACGCAAGAAGAGAAGGACATTAATAGAAAGAAAAAGGGATATATACTGAATAAGCGCTGGAATGGAAGAGAAGGAAGACGTAGGAAGTTGTAGGAAGAGTGAGGAACGAGGAAGGAGAAAAGAAGAATATATATTGTTACAATTTACAAATTGACACAGGAAGGAGAAAAGAAGGAAGACAACCTTCTCGCTTAGGAAGGTGCAGCAAATTAGGCCAGGAAGGAGAAAAGAAGAATATAAATGGTACGATTTTTCTGATTTAGGCCAAAGTTGCTTTTTGTATCCATTTTTTTGTTTTCTGCAGTTTCCATATAACTTTTCGAAATGGGCTTTTCTGTTTTTTATTTAGGTAGCTGTTATTAACAGTCTTTTTTATTTTTAATATACTTTACTTGTGTTATCAATTTTAATACTTCAATTGTTATGTTGGATTTTTCAGTATAGAATTATAAATGAATTTTTCTTAATAAAATAATGTTAGTTATATATGTATATATAATATAATTTTAAATTTTTTAATATAGAACGGGTCAAATCGGGTCAATTACTGACCCACCAGTTGGACCACTGACCTAGTGACCCACTACCTCAACCAAATCAATGACCGGGCCAATTTTCCCAACTATGATTGGTATGCTTTTAAATTGTACTTATGGTGAGATAGAAAACCATTACATTACGGGAAAATGTAATTGATATCAGTGTTATTGAAACCGGTTCGGTCATTGAACCGGTCGAGGTAGTGGGTCAGTGGTTCAGTGGTCCAACCGGTGGGTCAGTAATTGAACAAGTATATATTAAAAATTTAAAATTATATGATATATAAGTATATAAATAATATTATTTGATTAAGAAAAGTATACTAAAAAATTCAAAATAATAATTGAAGTATTAAAGTTGATAATATAAGTAAAGTGTATTAATAAAAAAGATAGTGTAAATAGCAATTACTTAAATTAAAATAAAAGTTCAGTTTTTAATATAAAAAATAGCCAGAAGGATTACAGTAAGTAAAAAAGGGAGTGCAGGAAGCAAAATGTGTTTATGGATCTGGGCCCAAATACCAAAACCTAATCCCGTCTATATATAAGGCTACTTTTTCAATTTTTCCGCTCCCTGCATCTTGCCATCTTCATTTTCGTGCTGCGCCTTCCGCTCCCCTGCATCTTGCCGTCTTCATTTTCGTGCTGAGCCTCCTTTTGCTTTGATAGTTTGATTAACTCTTCTTTCAAGAGTCCAATGAATGGAGCTTTAGATTTCCTAGAGTAACTTCTTTCCATAGTAACTATTTTTTCTTCCACTGGCATTTCTTCACTATTTAACATGCACGGCTAATTGTTCAATGAATGGAGGAAGCGATGATTTTCTGGGCCTGAAGCTTTTGTTGTTTTGCGTTTTGTATGCGATTTTTTTTCCTCTTCATCAACCCGGTTTTTCCCAAAACCGTCTGGTTTTATCCTGGCCAGGCCGGGCCAATTGCATGGTCAGTTAGTTAGGCAACTCGACCCGGTTCCTGGTCGAAGCGGCCGGTCCGAACCGGTTTCAATAACACTGATTGATATGGTTGCAATTGTGATTTTGATGTGACTGCGAAATGTCAAAATATCTTGATATTGCTACCAAAATTTAAAACCATGCTTATTTGCTAACAGTATGTAGTCTAGAATTTGATCTCCAAATCTGTAAGTACAGAAGAATATATATCAAAAAAGATACCCCTTCACATTCGTAAAAGAAGACCAAGTCAAGTCTACATGGTAAGTCAATAAGACTAAGTCCAAGAAATCCTGATATATATAGAAATACACTTTGTAACCAAAGAATACCAAAACACTCTTCACTATAAAAAAAAAAAAAAGGAATACCAAAACACTTGTATCTCAAAAAGGATGATACTGCAGCAAATTATTAAGCTCCTGACCTTAACTTTGATATGGTGGAGCAGTAGTAATGTTGAATGTGCAGCTGCGGCGACACGCGACACACGTGTGATAAACTCTGGGTGCAGCACAATCAACGCTTCCAACCCGGGTGGTTTCTTTGGGAATGTCAATGAGACAATCTCAAAGCTGAGAGGAGAAATTAGGAACCAAAGCTTGCACTTTGGCACATCACATAAATCCAGAGGAGGGGTCAATACATATACTATGTTTCAATGCAGAAACTATGTCTCCAAAAATGACTGTCTTGCTTGCATCAACACTGCCTCCACCCAAATCCGGGATATATGCAAAAAAGCCAACGGCGCCAGAGTCATCTACGATGACTGCTTCCTCAGGTAATATACACGCTCAAGAAGTATGTTTAGATTGTTTAATTTGCATTGATGTTTTTGTAAGTATTTTCATAAATTAAAATTTACTAATTAATGCTGGATATTCTCAAAATGTGTGATAAGGTATGAGACTGAGAGGTTCTACCAACAGACCAATGACCTCGGTGGTGGGGTAACATGTGGGAACAAGAGCACAAATGCCACAGGTTTTAGAGCAGTTGGACAACAAGCACTACTGGACCTTCAAAAAGCAACACCTAAAATTAAAGATTTCTATGCAGCTACTAAGACAAAGGTGCCTGGTAGTAGTGCAAATATTTATGCTATTGCACAGTGTGTTGAAACTGCTTCCCCACAGAAATGTCTGGATTGCATGCAAGTTGGATATGACAACTTACAAAGTTGCCTTCCTAGCACAGATGGTTCAGCATATGATGCTGGCTGTTTCATGAGATTCTCCACCACACCGTTCTTTGCTGATAATCAGACCATAAATATCAGACCCTATTTAAAAAAGGTAGAATTACAATAAATTCCCTTTTGTTAAATTTGTATTTTGATAAAAAAAAACTGTTAGGGCTATATATTTAGTTTTTCAAAACATTTTCTGTTTTTATAAATAATTAGATATATTGCACTATTGCAGGAGGTTCAAGCAAGAAGTGGGCCACTACAGGTGGTGTCGTAGGAGGTGTTGTTTGCCTGTAGATTGTTTACAAAACCAAAGAGGGCTCCCAAAGGTAAGTAATTGTGGAAAGTCTTCAGTGTAATTAATATGCTTGGTTTATATATATATATAGTTCGACAAAGATCTGTTCAAATCAATTTGGGCTTCAAACATCTGTTGTTTTTCAAAGAAAATTCTTTGTATTGTTTCCTAATTTCCCTCATGATTATTTAGTGTTATCTTGTGGCTAATAGTTATTTCTTTTTTCTAAAGCTCTCAATCATTTTTTATTATAATTTATTTTTATTAAAAAATAAGCTCATCTAAAATTCATCTCTCATCTTTTATTTATTACAAATTGAAAAGTCGTGTGTTCCTTTACAGCTGACATATTGGGAGCAACTGAGTTGAAAGGTCCAGTTAGCTTCAAGTATAAAGATTTGAAAACTGCAACAAAAAATTTCAGTGCTGATAATAAACTTGGAGAAGGAGGTTTTGGTGCTGTATACAAGGTAAATTTATGTTGTATTTTTCAATATTGTGATGGAAAGCATGTCCAAAAGACAATGACGATTATGTGACTGCTTTTTTAAAGCAATCGATTATCCTATTTAATTTGACAAATAATTTATATTTATAAATGATTATACAAATATTATCTTATTTTACTTTTTTCTATTTACATTGATAACAACAAAATCAAATGGCAAATAGTAGTAACACACTTTATAACTAAAACACTCTTTTAATACATTCTTTGTTTCTATTATTAGTTAAAAATTATTAAATAACATAATTTTTTGGTAGACTAACTTATTATTTTACAAATCTCTTTCCTAATTTTATAGTTTTTGATAAATTTAATTTTAATTAATAGGAGTGAATTCAAAGGAGTACATTGTAGAGTGTTGTTAGAACGAAATCATATTTTTCCAACTTGTACAAATTTAAAAAGCATGAGATAAATTAAAATATTTTTTTGTAATAATTTTTTAAAAATCAAATAAAGATACCCTAAAAAACACTTTAAAGTGAAACAATGAAAAACACTTTCATTCCTCAAACATATATACTATCATACAGGGTACTTTGAAAAATGGAAAAGTTGTTGCTGTGAAGAAACTAATGTTGGGGAAATCAAGCAAGATGGAGGATGATTTTGAAAGTGAAGTGAAACTTATAAGTAATGTTCATCATCGGAATCTCGTTAGACTTCTTGGTTGTTGCAGCAGATGCCCCGAGAGAATCCTAGTTTTGACAAATTCTTATTTGGTAACTCACTTCAACCATCAAAGAAATAATATGTTGAATCTTATTGCCTTTTCTTCTCTTCTCCACAATCTTACGTATATATAAAAACATGGGAAACAGGTTCCA
The DNA here is from genome assembly GCA_013407115.1 of Glycine latifolia. Taxonomy (NCBI): domain Eukaryota; kingdom Viridiplantae; phylum Streptophyta; class Magnoliopsida; order Fabales; family Fabaceae; genus Glycine; species Glycine latifolia. The sequence continues at coordinate 25,347 of QARZ01040508.1, forward strand.
AAAAAGGTTCCCTCAATTGGAAACAACGTTATGATATAATTTTGGGCACAGCAAGGGAACTAGTATATCTACATGAGGAGTTCCATGTGTCCATCATTCATAGAGATATAAAGACCAGTAATATCCTTCTAGATGATAATCTCCAGCCCAAAATTGCTGATTTTGGGTTGGCAAGGCTTTTGCCAAGGGATCGTTCGCACAAAATTTGCCGGAACACTTTAAGTAAAAATAAAAAACAATTGCTTGCATTTACATGAATTCTTCACATTTATTTGAGCATCAAGTTGTAGCACAAGAGAGAAAATAATTAATAAAAACTTGTGTGTGAAACTATACACTTGTCAGGGGATACACAGCACCTGAATATGCAATGCAAGGTCAATTATCAGAGAAAGTCGATACCTACAGTTATGGTATTGTGGTCCTAGAAATCTTAAGTGGTCAAAAGAGTACCAATGTGAAGGTTGATGACGAGGGTCGCGAGTACCTTCTTCAACAAGTAAGCAAGTTGCTATAACTAGGAACTGTTTGTTTGCTCATGATATTTTACTATATGATCGAGTATGAGACATTTAATTTTCACTAACAGGCATGGAAACTGTATGAGAGAGGCATGCAGTTGGAGCTTGTGGACAAGGACATAGACCCCAATGAATATGATGCAGAAGAAGCGAAGAAAATCATTGAAATTGCTTTATTATGCACTCAAGCATCAGCTGCAGCGAGGCCAACAATGTCTGAATTAATAGTTCTACTCAAAAGCAAGAGCTTGGTGGAGCACCTCCGACCAACTATGCCGGTGTTTGTTGAAACGAATATGATGAATCAGGAAGGTGGCAGCTCTCCTAGTGCATCTAATGCTACTATCTCCATTTCAGTTATATCGGCCAGATGATTATTGGATCAATGTGGTAAAGGATCTTGATAAACTGCATCAATAAAGCAACAGAATAAAATGGATAAAGATTGCTTTTGATTCCAGTTGTTTAATTATCAACTGTTTAAGTAGAGCATATGTTGCAAAGTAGGGACTACTGTGTGGTGTTGTTGATTTATTAGTAGAGTATAAAATTAAGGATGTTTTGTCAATGTGTGGTGCTACATATTTTCTACTTGGATAGTTTCCTTTTAAAATCACGCAAGTACAAGTGCATGCAATTTCAAATTCCGTGTTGTATATATATGTTAAGCTACTATATGTATGTGATCCATTGGCACGGCTTGTGCCTTTTAATAAAAAAGTTATTTGAATTCCAGATCAGAAATCCTTCAATTCCACAATAATAATCCTTGTGTTTGGAAGAAAAATCATTGTGTTATAATTACTTGCATCCTCATCAGAACCTGTAAAAGGCCGAACAACTCCCAGCGGTAGAGTTGGAAAATTCTATTTTGACTTAAATTATTATACACTCGAGGCATATTAGTACCAATATGACAGTGGTAGAGTTGGCAAACCACAAAAGCCTGACAACACCAGAAAAATTTTGTGGAGAAGACACAAAGACGTCGATGCCTTCATAGCACATAAACAATGGAAGATTCGCTGTTATTAACAGTTATTTGAGGACAAATGGAAAAATCTGAGTGATTACAATAATCAAATGGCGGCACAGATTGTTGGAAGGAGGATATTTTAGAAAGTAAAGGTTTAATGAAAGATTTGGAGGAAGAGAACACTTTTATAACTATACAACTCTTTTCCTTTTTTTTTTTTTGGCTTCGTACAAGATGGTGGATATGACCCCTATTTATACTAGTGACACCTCCTTAACAAATGGTTAGGATTGTGCCAACATAACTCTTAACTAGTGGCTATAATTCATTCTCTAGAATTCTCCACAATTTTCTTAGCCTAGATATTTCCATGGTAGTTTCTAGGTTAAACTATTCTAGATATTTCTATGGAACAATCTAGAATGGATTACTCTAGAATTTGGACTACACACTTCTTGGATATTTCTAGATATTGGGTCATTTAACAATTAAGTCCAATGGATCAAAAAACTAAATTAAGTTTAATATTCAACACCCCCCTTAAACTTAATTTTGTAACTCCAAGCAATCTTCTCATCTTGACAAGGTCTTCATTCTTGAGTGGCTTGGTGAAGATATCTGCAGCTTGTTCTTGAGACTTCACATACTTTATATGTACCTCCTTTCTTGCAATGCATTCCCTTATATAATGATAGCGTGTATCAATGTGCTTGCTTCTGTCATGGAAGACCGGATTCTTTGCTAATAATATTGCAGATTTGTTGTCAACATAAATATTTGTTGGCTTCTCTTGTTGCATATTCAACTTCTTCAGCAAATTCCTGAGCCAAATAGCATGACAGATACACCATGTTGCTGCGACATACTTGGCTTCACAAGTAGACAGAGTAACAATAGGTTGTTTCTTCGACATCCATGTGAAAGCAGTATCTCCCATGAAGAACACAAATCCAGTGGTGCTTTTTCTATCATCCATGTCTCCAGCCCAATTGCTATCACTATATCCAACAAGTTTATATTCATTAAAGGATGAGTAAAACAAGCCAAAGTCGATAGCACCTTTAATGTAGCGAAGGATTCTCTTTGCAGCTTTCAAGTGTGTGGTAGTTGGAGACTCCATGTAGCAACTAACAAATCCAACAGCAAAAAGGATGTCAGGTCTGGTGGATGTCAAGTAGCGCAAACTTCCAACTAAGCTTTTGATAAAAGTAGGATCAACATCCTCTCCTTCACCATACTTGGACAACTTAACTCCACATTCTATTGGGGTGTTGATAGGCTTGCAATCGTCCATCTTGAATTTCTTCAGTATCTCCCTGGCATAACCTTCTTGAGTGATGAAAATGCCTTCTTCTTTCTGCTTGATTTCAATGCTGAGATAGTATGTCGTCTATCCAATGTCAGTCATCTCAAACTCATTCTTCATCACTTTCTTGAAATCTTCGAACATCCTTGGATTATTTCCTTTCAAGATTAGATTATCCACGTACAAGCACACGATCAAAATATCTTCATCTTTAAGCTTAACATAAAGTGCATGCTCATAAGGGAATTTGATGAAATCGTTCTCTTTGAAGTACTTGTCTATTCAACTATTCCAAGTTCTTGGTGCTTGCTTTAGCCCATAGAGTGCCTTCTTCAGCTTCAATATTTTATCTTCTTGTCCTTTGACTTCATACCCTGCTGGTTGCTCGATGTATACTTCTTTTCAAGTACTCCATTCAAAAATGCTGACTTTACATCCATTTGGTGTATGCTTCACTTGTTTTGAGCTGCCAAAGAAATAATTAGTCTAATAGTTTCTAAGCGAGCAACAGGAGAAAATACCTCGTCATAATCGATTCCTGCTCATTGACTATAGCCTTTTGCCACCAATTGCGCTTTATATCTTTCAACTTCTCCCATGGCATTCTTTTTAGCTTTGTAGACCTACTTCACACCAGTCGCCTTATGCCCTTTTGGAAGTGAGGTTAACTCCCACGTTTTATTCTTCTCAATTACCTTGATTTCTTCGTCCATTGCTTCTCTCCACTTATTGTTTTGGACAGCTTCTTGAAAACCCACTAGCTCACAATCAGCAAAGAGACAAAACAAAGTGAGATTATCTTGATTCTCCGTTACCTCATAAAGTTCTTGCAAGCTCCTGAAGCGTGGTACTTTTTCGCTTGAACCTCCAGCTGAAAATGGTTCTTCTTGTTGACTCGCGATTGGTAAAGTTGGGGGAGTAATAGTCACTTGTCTTTCTTGCTCCATCTTTGGTTGCTCTATCTCTTCGTCCTCCATCAAGTTGGGAAGTAAGTTGTAGTTTTCATCTTGTAGACCCCAATTCCATTCTTCTTCTTCATTGAACTCCACATCACAACTAACGATGGTCTTTTTATTATTCGGATTATAAAGTATATAGCCTTGAGAATTAGAATCATACCCGATGAAGATGAGCTTCTCACTTTTGTCGTCAAGCTTCGACCTCTTTTCATCATGGATGTGTGCGTAGGCTATGCTTCCAAACACTTTCAGGTGGGAGATCCCAGGCTTTCTTCCACTCCATGCTTCTTGTGGTGTCTTTCCCCACATGCTTCTTCTTGGTGAACGATTTAAAAGGTAGATAGCAGTTGCCACGGCTTCAGCCCAAAACTCCTTTGGCATCTTCTTACTCTTGAGCATACTCCTTACCATGTTGAGAATGGTTCTATTCTTTCTTTCAGCTACTCCATTTTGTTGTGAGCTTCTAGGGATGGTTAAAGGCCTTCGGATTCCATTATGATCACAAAATTCTTGAAATTCTTTGGAAATGAACTCTCCACCTCTATCGGATCTCAAGGCTTTGATCTCGCGTCCACTTTCTTTCTCCACACTTTCCTTGAACTTCTTGAAGACTCCAAACACCTTCGATTTTTGCTTTAGGAAATACACCCACGTCTTCCTTGAAAAATCATCTATGAAGAGAAGAAAATAATTACTCTTACCGAGTGAGCTTGGCTTTAATGGTCCACAAACGTCTATATGTATAAGCTCGAGCAGCTTGTTGGCTTTTGACAAAGACTCCTTCGGAAAGCTCTTTCGATATTGCTTCCCAAGCAAGCATCCTTCACATAGCTGGTCAGGTTGACTGATGGAAGGCAATCCTCTCACCATCTCCTTCTTGTATAGAAGCTCAAGACCACCAAAGTTGAGGTGTCCAAATCGCAGATGCCACAATCAGGATGCATCCTTATAGCAAGCTTTGGGACACTTTGCAATGTCTTGTTGAATATTTAGTAGAAACATTCTATTTCTTGTCATTGGCACTTTAGTGATCAAGTTATTTTTATTATCTTTTAAAGAAAGAGTATTATTCTTTAAGTGAACATCGTACCCTTTCTCCAAGAGTTGTCCCAAACTCAAAATATTGTTCTTCATATTGGGCACATAGTAAACATTAGAAATGAATTTGTGTCTACCATCCTTTAATCAGATAAGAATTTTACCTTTGTCTTTCACTGGTGTCCTTGATTCATCTCCAAACGATACATTTCCATTCACCAATTCCTCAAGTTCCACGAACATGTCTCTCTTCCCGCACATGTGATTGCTTGCTCCAGAGTCTAAATACCATGTATTGTCTTGTTCTCGTACGTTGTCCTTGCGTACCATCAACAGAGTGTCATCTTCGTGATTCCTCTCCTCCATATAGTTTGCCTTCTCCTCAATCCTTTTTATAGGGACTCTACATTCGGAAGCATAATGGTCAAACCTTTGATAGTTGTAGCACTTGACTTGAGACTTGTCACGTCTTGGTTGCGAGCTACCTCTTCCACGACCTCTTGTTGAGCTCTTTCTTCGATCTTCATTGGCATAGTTGTTGCAGAAGCCTACTCTTCCATGTTCATGACCTCTTCCTCGGCCACGATATCCTCCTCGTCCTCTTGTGTTGCCAAAGTCTTCTTCCTTTTCTCTGGAGTTGACTTGTGTCTTGAGTAATTGTTTACCAACCCCTTGCTTCTTCTTTTGCTTTTCCTTGTATGCTTGTAAAGAGCCCAAAAGTTGCTCTATTATCATGGCTTCTAAATCTTTTGCTTCTTCTATGACGGTGACAATATGATCAAATTTTGAATCTAAAGATCGCAAAATCTTCTCCATAATTTTTACATCATCTATCTTTTCTCCATTTCTTTTTAATTGATTAGTCACCGTTAAGACTCTAGAAAAATAATCTGATATACTTTCGGCATCTTTTATGTGTAAAGTTTCAAACTCACTTCTTAGAGTTTGGAGACATACCTTCTTGACTGGCTCAGCACCCTTGTAAGAAGTTTGAAGTTTCTCCCATGCTTCCTTTGCGGTGGTTGCCTCCGAAATCTTCTCAAAAGCATCCTCATCTAATCCTTGATAGATGAGATAGAGAGCTTTATTGTCTCTCTTTCTTGAATCCTTCAAGCTATCCCTTTGAGCTTGGGATAAAGTAACTCCTTCTTTTGGCTCATCGTAGCCTTTCTCTACCATTTCCCACACATCTTGTGATCCAAGGAGGGCCTTCATCTTGATGCTCCAATTATCATAGTTGCTCTTGATGAGCATAGGGACTTGGAAAGGAACCATGTTGTTACTTGTCATCTCTCTAAAAAGGATCTTAAGGCTCTTGATACCACTTTGTTGGAAGGAGGATATTTGAGAAAGTAAAGGTTTTATAAAAGATTTGGAGGAAGAGAACACTTTTACACACAACTCTTTTCCTTTTTTTTTTTTTGGCTTCGTACAAGATGGTGGATATGACTCCTATTTATACTAGTGACACCTCCTTAACTAATGGCTTAGATTGTGTCAACATAACTCTTAACTAGTGGCTATAATTCATTCTCTAGAATTCTCCACAATTTTCTTAGCGTAGACATTTCCATGGTAGTTTCTAGGTTAAACTATTCTAGATATTTCTACGAAACAATCTAGAGTGGATTACTCTAGAATTTGGACTACACACTTTTTGAATATTTCTAGATATTTGGTCATTTATCAATTAAGCCCAATGGATCAAAAAACTAAATTAAGTTTAATATTCAACACAGATGTTCTCAACCGCACAGTACAGTTCATGGCTCAACGTCACTGAATCCACTCCCGGGAAAATTGGACTAGAAGGAAAGAAGGGAAAAGTGACGTTGACGGAAGAAAGTGATATGGGATACGGATTGGGACAGAGATCAATTAATTTTCATTCACTCATTCACATGTTGAAGTAATCTCCTAAATTGACTACTTTATAATTAATTTCTAGAGTCATTGCTTGTTAATTATACTCCACGCAGTGTCGTTGTCTCAAAAATCAGGCATTTAATTGTTTTGTTATGTTGTTGACTACTAAAGCAGTAACAAAACTAAGAATTTCCATGAGAGAAGAATGCAACGGATGGAAGAAGATGAACTAGCATTGATCAGTCAAAAACTTACATGAATCAATTTATTACAATGATATATTTAGTTAAGATAGGATCAGAAATAATAGAAATAACATAAAAGTGATAGCTCATCACTAACTAACTCTGAGCTTATTTAACTAATCTACTTAGTCAATTAACTAATCTAATTAGTCAATAATTAGCACCTTTCTATATAGATACGTTGTTTTATGCTGAATGCCTTTCGTAGTCTCAATTTCTTCCTCGTTTTCCTCTAACTCAAGCACTCCAAATCTGCACTAATGAACAAAACCTTAGGAATGTCTATGTAATTTTTGCATAAAAATAAGTAATATGTACAAATAATTATACCCATCTTTAATAATAAACTGGACAAAATTTTTCTTTTACATCATATACTTGATCATCGAGCAGGTATTATAGAATTGGAGGTAGTAGCGTTAGTCACAGAGGAACTAGTTGAAGCAGAGATATCTTTGCGGGGCCTTAAATTTGAGCCAAAAAAAGATAGGTATGGAAGGTCTCATTTTCTCAAGTAAGTCAATCGAACTGAGTAGGACTACTACTTCAGACATCGCTGGCCTCATTCCAGGCGATGCTTGAGTGCACAACAAAGCAATTCCTATCACTTTCTTCCCTTCTTCTGCATTATAGCTAGGGTCTAAGATTTTGTCAACTTACTCCAAGTGCATGGCTCTCTCATACAACTTCCATGCCTGTTGTAGTCAAAACAAGAATCATATAGTAAAATGTTACAATAAAGTAAACAATATTTGGAACATATTTATGTAATATTCCTTACATGTTGAAGAAGGTAATCTTCCTCGCCATCATCGTCAACAACCTTCACATCAGTATTCTTTTTACCACTTATGATTTCTAGGACTACAATTCCGTAGCTGTATGTATCAGCCTTTTCTGATAATTGACCATGGAGTGCATACTCAGGTGCTATCTATACCCTGACAAATGCATAACATTTATGCTGCATATATAATTAAGAAATTATCATACTATTCTGTAAGTGGGGGCAATATATTTGACTCTTTTAAATTTTCAAGTTGAGCCATTGGTATTTTATTTTGACTTACAATGTCCTAGCAAATCTTGTGGTAAGATGAGATTGGTCTCCTGGAAGAAGCTTCACCAACCCAAAATCAGCAATTTTGGGTTGAAGTTCTTCATCCAAGAAGATATTGCCACTCTTAATATCTCTATGTATGATTGAAACATGAAATTCCTCATGTAGATAGGCCAATCCCCTTGCTGTGCCGAAAATTATATCATAGCGTTGTCTCCAGTTGAGTGAACCTTTTCTTTTACCTGCCTTCCATGTTTATATGTTCAAAATTCAAAGGAGAAAAAAAGAGGTAAAAAAAGGAAAAATTACACGAAATGCTTCTCTTAGACAATAGCATGTCAGTTACCAAGTAAGAATTTGTCGAGGCTGCTGTTTGCCATGTATTCATAAACAAGAATTCTGTCTTGGCCTTTAGTGCAACAACCAAGAAGTCAAACCAGATTTTTGTGATGAACATTACTTATAAGCATTACTTTACTTTCAAAATCATCATCTATCTTGCTGGATTTTCCTGAAAGTAACTTTTTGACTACAACGACTTTCCCATTTTTCATTGTCCCCTATTCAATAGCATCATAATTAAAAAATTTGCTTGAAACTGATTTATCTCAGTTACTTGATGTGTAGACTATAAGTAATATTGTCTTCTTAGCTTATGGAGTGATCTTAGTTGACAACTTTACATTAAAAACAATACTCATAGAGTCACCATTGAAATGTGAGGTGGAACTGCTCAAGTTTACCTTATATACAGTGCCAAAGCCTCCTTCTCCTAGCTTATTTTTCTCACTAAATTTTTTTGTTGCAGCTTACAAGTCACTATACTTGTACATGGATGCAGCTGTCAAATCAGTTTCTCCCAATATGTTGTTGAATATTAAACTTAATTTAGGTTTTTGATCCATTGGACTTAATTGTTAAATGACCCAATATCTATAAATATCTAAGAAGTGTGTAGTTCAAATTCTAGAGTAATCCACTTTAGATTGTTCCATAGAAATATCTAGAATACTCTAACCTAGAAACTACCATGGAAATATCCAGGCTAGGAAAGTTATATAGAATTCTAGAGAATGAATTATAGCCACTAGATAAGAGTTGTGTTGGCAAAATCCTAGCCATTAGTTAAGGAGGTGTCACTAGTATAAATAGGGGTCATATTCACTATCTTGTATGAAGCCAAAAAGAAAAAGAGTTGTGTAGTTATAAAAGTATTCTGTTCCTCCAAATCTTTCATAAAACCTTTACTTTCTCAAATATCCTCCTTCCAACAAAGTGGTATCAAGAGCCTTAAGATCCTTTCTAGAGAGATGGCAAGTAACAACATGGTTCCTTTCCAAGTCCCTATGCTCATCAAGAGCAACTATGATAATTGGAGCATCAAGATGAAGGCCCTCCTTGGATCACAAGATGTGTGGGAAATGGTAGAGAAAGGCTACGATGAGCCAAAAGGAGTTACTCTATCCCAAGCTCAAAGGGATAGCTTGAAGGATTCAAGAAAGAGAGACAAGAAAGCTCTTTATCTCATCTATCAAGGATTAGATGAGGATGCTTTTGAGAAGATTTCATATCCAACCACCGCAAAGGAAGCATGGGAGAAACTACAAACTTCTTACAAGGGTGCTGAGCCAGTCAAAAAGGTACGTCTTCAAACTCTAAGATGCCGAAAGTATATCAGATTATTTTTCTAGAGTCTTGATGGTGACTAATCAATTAAAAAGAAATGGAGAAAAGATAGATGATGTAAAAATTAGAGTAAATTACACTCGCACCCCCTGTGTTTTGCTCAAATTTCACCTGATACCCCTCCCTTTTTGCACATTACTTTTACCCCCCTCTATTACCGCCGTTAACTAACGTCAATTGAAATATGTGAGCAGACAAAATTGCCCTTACATTTTAATTGTAAAACCCAAATTATCCCTTCCCAATTAATTTCAGAATTTATGATTCACGTTTCATTCCTCTTCACCATTAGTGAGTACTGTTCATCTTCCTCTTATTGGCGAGTTCTTCTTCAACGTCCAGGGGGTGCGAGTTTATCTTTCTCTCACGACGTTCACGTTCCATTTCTCTTCACCGTTCTTGTTCTAGTTTGCAAATTTTCCATTATTCCTCTTCTAGTTCGCGATGTTCATGAGCGTCTTCATTTGTCTTCCTCTTTGACGTTCACGAGCACTCTGTTTTTCTTCCTGTTCCACAATTTCTGTTCACGCTAGGCTATGCTTGTAAGTGACCACTGGACCTTGTATATAGGTTACTTTTTAAAATTATTTATTTAATTTTGATTATTTATTGTTGCCTATTTCTGAATGGGGTTTCAATGGGAGACCAGTTTGAGATCACTTATGATTTTTAAAATCATTTGTTTATTGTTGTTGATTAAAATAGTGTTGATGTTTGGGACAACAGGAAACACAATGGATGAAGTGTAAATCATTTGTTTATTAAAATAGTGTTGATGTTTGAGACAACAGGAAACACAATGGATGAACTGGAAATCATTTGTTTATTATTGCTTATTAAAATAGTGTTGATGTTTGGGACAACAAGAAACACAGTGGATGAACTGAAAATCATTTGTTTATTATTGTTATTAAAATAGTGTTGATATTTGGGACTACAAAAAACACAATGGATGAATTGAAAATCATCTGTTTATTATTGTTGATTAATAGTGTTGATGTTTTGGACCACAGGAACATAATGGATGAAAATGTTTGTTGAGAATCAGAATTCAGTTCATATATAAGTTAGTAGAACAAAGGATGAGAGGAAATGTGTTAACATTGCGTACCAACAAAGTGGGTTCAAAGTTGAGTTTACGTAGAAAAACAAAAAAGAAGAGTATTAAAATATTTTTAGGTTGAGAGAAAGAAGATGAGGATATTTTAGACATAAATTTTCATTAAAAGTCATGTGACCAACATGTGCCTAATTTTTATTAGATTATTAAACGATGTTTAGAAAGGAGGGGGTCTAAGTATAATGTGAGCTAAACAATTAAGGAATTTTTTGTAGGGTGCAAAAAGGGAGGGGTATCAGGTGAAATTTGAGCAAAACATAGGGAGTGCGAGTGTAATTTACTCTAAAAATTATGGAGAAGATTTTGCAATCTTTAGATTCAAAATTTGATCATATTGTCACCGTTATAGAAGAAACAAAAGATTTAGAAGCTATGACAATAGAGCAACTCTTGGGCTCTTTACAAGCATACGAGGAAAAGCAAAAGAAGAAGCAAGGGGTTGGTGAACCATTACTCAAGACACAAGTCAACTCCAGAGAAAAGGAAGAAGACTTTGGCAACACAAGAGGACGAGGAGGATATCGTGACCGAGGAAGAGGTCGTGAACATAGGAGAGTAGGCTTCTGTAACAATTATGCCAATGAAGATCGAAGAAAGTGCTTAACAAGAGGTCATTGAAGAGGTAGCTCGCAACCAAGACGTGACAAGTCTCAAGTCAAGTGCTAGAACTGTCAAAGGTTTGGTCATTATGCTTCCGAATGTAGAGTCCCTATAAAAAGGATTGAGGAGAAGGCAAACTATGTGGAGGAGAGGAATCACGAAGATGGCACTCTGTTGATGGTATGCAAGGACCACGTACAAGAACAAGACAATACATGGTATTTAGACTCTGGAGCAAGCAATCACATGTGCAGGAAGAGAGACATGTTCGTGGAACTTGACGAATCAGTGAATGGAAATGTCTCGTTTGGAGATGAATCAAAGACACCAGTGAAAGGCAAAGGTAAAATTCTTATCCGATTAAAGGATGGTAGGCACGAATTCATTTCTAATGTTTACTATGTGCCCAATATGAAGAACAATATTTTGAGTCTGGTACAACTCTTGGAGAAAGAGTACGATGTTCACTTAAAGAATAATACTCCTTCTTTAAGAGATAATAAAAATAACTTGATCGCTAAAGTGTCAATGACAAGAAATAGAATGTTTCTGCTAAATATTCAACAAGACATTGCAAAGTGTCTCAAAGCTTGCTATAAGGATGCATCTTGGTTGTGGCATTTGCGATTTGGACACCTCAACTTTGGTGGTCTTGAGCTTCTATACAAGAAGGAGATGGTGAAAGGATTGCCTTCCATCAGTCAACCTGACTAGCTATGTGAAGGATGCTTGCTTGGGAGACAATATCGAAAGAGCTTTCCAAAGGAGTCTTTGTCAAGAGCCAACAAGCCGCTCGAGCTTATACATACAGACGTTTATGAACCATTAAAGCCAAGCTCACTCGGTGAGAGTAATTACTTTCTTCTCTTCATAGATGATTTTTCAAGGAAGACGTGGGTGTATTTCCTAAAGCAAAAATCGGAGGTGTTTAGAGTCTTCAAGAAGTTCAAGGCAAGTGTGGAGAAAGAAAGTGAACGCGAGATCAAAGCCTTGAGATCCGATAGAGGTGGAGAGTTCACTTCCAAAGAATTCCAAGAATTTTGTGATCATAATGGAATCCGAAGGCCTTTAACCGTCCCTAGAAGCCCACAACAAAATGGAGTAGCTGAAAGAAAGAATAGAACCATTCTCAACATGGCAAGGAGTATGCTCAAGAGTAAGAAGATGCCAAAGAAGTTTTGGGCTGAAACCGTGGCAACTGCTATCTACCTTTTAAATCGTTCGCCAACAAGAAGCGTGTGGGGAAAGACACCACAAGAAGCATAGAGTGGAAGAAAGCCTGCGATCTCCCACCTGAAAGTGTTTGGAAGCATAGCCTACGCACACATCCATGATGAGAAGAGGTCAAAGCTTGACGATAAAAGTGAGAAGCTCATCTTCATCGAGTATGATTCTAATTCTCAAGGCTATAAACTTTATAATCTGAATAATAAAAAGACCATCATTAGTCGTGATGTGAAGTTCAATGAAGAAGAAGAATGGAATTGAGGTCTACAAGATGAAAACTACAACTTACTTCCCAACTTGATGGAGGACGAAGAAATGGAACAACCACAGATGGAGCAAGAAAGACAAGTGACTATTACTCCCCCAACTTCACCAACCGCAAGTCAACAAGAAGAACCATTTTCAGCTGGAGGTTCAAGCGAAAAAGTACCACATTTCAAGAGCTTGCAAGAACTTTATGAGGTAATGGAGAATCAAGATAATCTCACTTTGTTTTGTCTCTTTGCTGATTGTGAGCCAGTGAGTTTTCAAGAAGCTGTCCAAAATAAGAAGCGGAGGGAAGCAATGGACGAAGAAATCAAGGCAATTGAGAAGAATAAAACGTGGGAGTTAACCTCACTTCCAAAAGGGCATAAGGCGATTGGTGTGAAGTGGATCTACAAAGCTAAAAAGAATGCCATGGGAGAAGTTGAAAGATATAAAGCGCGATTGGTGGCAAAAGGCTATAGTCAACGAGCAGGAATCGATTATGACAAGGTATTTGCTCCTGTTGCTCACTTAGAAACTATTAGACTAATTATTTCTTTGGTAGCTTAAAACAAGTGGAACATACACCAAATGGATGTAAAGTCAGCATTTTTGAATGAAGTACTTGAAGAAGAAGTATACATCGAGCAACCAGCAGGGTATGAAGTCAAAGGACAAGAAAATAAGGTATTGAAGCTTAAGAAGGCACTCTATGGGCTAAAGCAAGCTCCAAGAGCTTGGAATAGTCGCATAGACAAGTACTTCCAAGAGAACGATTTCATCAAATGCCCTTATGAGCATGCACTTTATGTTAAGCTCAAAGATGGAGATATTTTGATCGTGTGCTTGTATGTGGATGACCTAGTCTTCACAGGAAATAATCCACGGATGTTCAAAGATTTCAAGAAAGTGATGAAGAATGAGTTTGAGATGACTGACATTGAACAGATGGCATACTATCTCAGATTGAAATCAAGCAGAAAGAAGAAGGCATTTTCATCACTCAAGAAGGTTATGCAAGAGAGATACTGAAGAAATTCAAGATGGACGATTGCAAGCCTATCAACACCCCAATAAAATGTGGAGTTAAGTTGTCCAAGTATGGTGAAGGAGAGAATGTTGATCCTACTTTCTTCAAAAGCTTAGTTGGAAGTTTGCGCTACTTGACATGCACCAGACCTGACATCCTTTTTGCTATTGTATTCGTTAGTTGCTACATGGAGTCTCCAACTACCACACACTTGAAAGTTGCAAAGAGAATCCTTCGCTACATTAAAGGTACTATCGACTTTGGCTTGTTTTACTCATCCTCTAATGAATATAAACTTGTTGGATATAGTGATAGCGATTGGGCTGGAGACATGGATGATAGAAAAAGCACCACTGGATTTGTGTTCTTCATGGAAGATACTGCTTTCACATGGATGTCGAAGAAACAACCTATTGTTACTCTGTCTACTTGTGAAGCCGAGTATGTCGCAACAACATCATGCTATTTGGCTCAGGAATTTGCTGAAGGAGTTGAATATGCAACAAGAGGAGCCAACAAATATTTATGTTGACAACAAATCTGCAATAGCATTAGCAAAGAATCTGGTCTTCCATGACAGAAGCAAGCACATTGATACACGCTATCATTATATAAGGGAATGCATTGCAAGAATTTAGGTGCATATAAAGTATGTGAAGTCTCAAGAACAAGCTGTAGATATCTTCACCAAGCCACTCAAGAATGAAGACCTTGTCAAGATGAGAAGATTGCTTGGAGTTACAAAATCAAGTTTAAGGGGGGGTGTTGAATATTAAACGTAATTTAGGTTTTTGATCCATTGGGCTTAATTGTTAAATGACCCAATATCTAGAAATATCCAAGAAGTGTAGTTCAAATTCTAGAGTAATCCACTCTGGATTGTTCCATAGAAATATCTAGAATAGTTTAACCTAGAAACTACCATGGAAATATCTAAGCTAGGAAAGTTATAGAGAATTCTAGAGAATGAATTATAACCACTAGATAAGAGTTGTGTTGGCAAAATCCTAGTCATTAGTTAAGGAGGTGTCACTAGTATAAATAGGGGTCATATTCATTATCTTGTATGAAGTCAAAAAGAAAAAGAGTTGTGTAGTTATAAAAGTATTCTCTTCCTCCAAATCTTTCATAAAACATTTACTTTCTCAAATATCCTCCTTCCAACATATGTAACCTGCTCAGTAAAATTTAAGTTTGATTTTCATAAATATAAATGAAGGAATGAATAATTCATCTATGTTTAGGAGAACAATGATATTTTTACAGAGAGAAGCATCTAAATAACAATGATTTAATTAATTGATTTCACACATGACCTTGCCATTTATTCTATCTGAGAAAGTAGAAAATAACACTACTACAAAAAGCACATACTACATCGGTTCTTTAGGCATTTCTAAGACTGTTGTACAACCGTCTTTGTATAGGGTGTCATTGAAAGTCGTTACTTTCTAAGACGGTTATATGACCGTCTTTGTAGCTTTCACTTTCTAAGACGATTTCTTTGAAGAACCGTGTTAGAATGTCAACATTCTAAGACAGTTTTCATAAAAACCGTCTTAGAAATAAGTTTTTTAAAAAAAATAAATAAATTTTAACTAAGACGGTTTTTAGGAAAAACCGTCTTAGAACCGTCCTATTTAAAAGTTAAAAAAAAAAATTAAACTAAGAACCATCTTAGTTTAAATTTATTTAATTTTTTTTACAAACATAATGGGTTAAGCACGAAATAAACTAATTACATATTGCATATAAACCAAGCAAACTCAACTTAATTTATTGGTTACGTTAATTTCCTATATTTTAACCTCTTAATTTAAAATTCACAAAAAAATAGAAACCACATATAATTTGAACAAAAATAATTCAAAACTCAAAAAAATCACTAATTAGACAATTTAAAATTCAAAGTTAAGATAATTAATTAAACTAAATTAATGCAGTTTAAAATTAATTTAGTTTAAACATTACTATAAATATTGACATTAAAATTAACCAAGGAATAAGAGTTTTATACCTAGACTGGCTATTAACATATCAAAGAATATTAATACTTCTTAAAGTCTTAATCAGAATATTACTAATTCTCACAACCTGCTTACTTCAATTTCTTATATGGGATGAATTCCATAGTACCACACAACACAACTAGCAGAATATGAAAAGATGGATAAGGAAATACAGCAATTTCAAAGCTCAAACCAATACTTCATAAATAAGAAAAGACAGAGGTTCCAGAATGAAGCCAGCAGAAAAAGAACGAGAAATAATAATATCACCTCACAATCTTTAGGATTGAAGGTGCTAAGCATTTCCATCAATACATCAGCTAGTCCTTGAGCATTTTGAATCTCTAGCAAACTACTTATAAGCAAATCAAGTTAGAGAAAGATAAAACAAGCACCAACATTTTTTTCCCATGAAAAATGACTTTTATGCAACCTTTTATGCAACTCGTTCACATCATAAGAAACAGAAATACATTTCCCAAGAAGATAACAACCTGTGTATTACTACTTCTGAAAAAATACTAGTCCTTTTAAGGCATATAACATTTACATCAAATACAATCACAAATGTTTGAAAAATACATTCAATACACAATTCTAAACTAATATTCATTTCCACTATTCATTCCATATTGTTCAGTCATTCAATCGTGAGATAGACTTCATGTATTATTTAGAATAAAATACTAACTGACTTTGAGGTCACTCTTCAGCAAAGACAGAGATTAATATATCTAAATAAAAGGAAGTAGCCAGTTTTTGGATCAAAACTGAAAACTGAATGCCAATGTTTTAGTGTTGAGAGCTGCAACTCCTTTATATACATTTGAAAATCCAAAGCTACTACGAGACCTTGGAGACTAGAACTGGGACCCATTTACTCCTTCTTTCCTTGCATGGCACTGAGTCACTCACCACTGACCCCACAAACAAGGTTTTAAAAAATAGACTAAGAAGAGATTTTAGTTGATTATTACCGTAAATAATAATATATAAACATACTTTTTTATTTTAAGCATTTCACCAATATTTTTTATTTTTTATTATTTCTATCATATTATAAATTTTATTATACTTATATATTTTTTTCTTTTTTTTTCTATCTTCCTAGATGTCTCAGCACAATGAGTGTTTATAAAATAATTTTCTATAACTCTTTTTTCTTTAATTATTAGACAATTTTTATAATTAAGTTATTTTTTCCTAAATACACTTACTTAATTATTATATTTTCAAATATAAATGACAAACAATTAAATGAATAAAAAATAAGAAAATGATAATTTTAAAATGATAGTCTAAATAATTAAATTCAAAAGAGCAATAGTTCAGAATTAAGACAGCCTACCATTGTCTTCTATGTGATAAGAACTTAAAGTTTCCAGCTTATATTTGTGATACATTAATAGTGATCCCACTGATCCCCTTTTCAAGAATTTCAATGAAACCGAACAATTGGCAGTTGCTTTATGAGAAAGAAAAGGGCTAGCAGCAGTTAAGATAGCCATTTTATTCAAAAATAATTTTCCTATAATTTGATAGAAAAGAGAGTTATTTTCAGCAACTAAGTAAAAACAACCAGGTGAGGCTGTAGTGTAAAGTAAAGTTGCAACAGTAAATGCACAACAACAAAATAGTAGAGAGAATGGAGGAGGAAAAAAGGCTTTAACTCCATGTAGGTAGACAAAAAAAAGTATACAAATACCATTGAAAGCAGAAGCTCCTGGCCGTGCAATCCCATATCCAATCAACACTGCCACAGGGGTTGCGAATAGATTAAAGAGGAAACTCTACCTCTATGTGGCTCAACTTGCACAAAACACTACCAATGGTGGGATCTTTAAGCCATAAATTACAATGTCGACCTTGACCAACGGTGAAGAAAGGTTCAGTCATGCACACATGAGGATTCTGGAGAAGCATGAATAACAAAAAGATTAATTCCAAACCTACAGCAATACCATCAGAAATATAAGAGTTGAAGAGAAAAAAGAAGCATAAATCAGCTCACAGTTCTCTTCTCCCCATTTTAAGCCAATGACAAATAGAGTGAAATTACAAAGCATCATTATGTTTTTATATACTAAAATCAAATATAACATTTGTTTTCACTGAGCAGCACCAAATCTTATGTGCTGCTGGGCACCATTGATGATGCAACCTATAATCTGGTAGCGAGTGCAACATGTTATATAGCATAAAACAAGATTTTATCTTGTTGGCTATGCACAATAAAAAAAATCCAAATCTACCTAAGTTATAAAATTTAACCCCAAATTAAAAGGATGTTGAGACTGTTGTGTTGCGTTAGATAATTTTGTTTATCAGTTCTCAACAATTTGTTTCTCCTACATACAGCAACAAACAAACAAAAACCCTTATCCCACTAGGTTTGCTTCTCCAACATAGATTGTCATTTTTACAGCCAAGCTCCAAACAGATATGACTAATTCAACTAATCATCTTATTCCACTGAAGAACAAAAGACTTGGACAACTTACGCCTGTCATTCCAATCTTATAACTTAAGGGGCTTTTGTTTCAAGGTATAATATTGTATTCTCAGGAATATTACCAAAAAAATATTATTCACGTGAACATGTTTGGTTGACATTTATTGTAGAAAATAAATTTCATTCCCACTCTAAGATACCCAACTCTCACCATGGGAATAGAAGCAAGAGAAATATGAACGTTTATATTATAGGCATCAACAACTCCAGAAAATATTTATTCAAGATTTGTACCAAAAAAGGAAATATCATACTCCCAAGTTCACATTTCAAGGAATCCTTTTTTATACCTTAAAAGTTAAAACAAACACGACTTAGGGTAACTCACACCAACCTCCCAAGTTGTGTTTATTATGCCACAACATCCCTCGTATCTGGGAAATTAACGTGCACCACTTGCTTAATGTATTCTTCTCAAACACGACACTCTTTTGTACACTTCCTACATCATTTCCACTACTAGAAAACAACACAACAAAAATTTTCAAAACAAGAAACATTGCCAGTGAGCGAGCCTTGGGGCAACATAAAGTTTGCCGCTTTGCACTCTTAGGCCACAGATTCAAACCTTGGAAAAAGCCTTTCTGCTTCCAAGTGGATAAAGCAGCTGCAAACATCTATACTTTGCACTCTTTTGCCTCTAATTTTTACATGATTCCATTGATCTCAACGCAAACAAAGTTTAAAACCTTGACAAGAATATAGAAATGCAAGACAACAAGCCCCAGGTCCTCAAACTCCCTAGACTTTATACAAAACTAAAACCCCAGGATCTGATTAAACCATGCACTCCATTCCCAGAAAATACTCAAGTAAACAGTAAAATTGTAAAAAGCAAAAACCTTAGAACACTGAGAGAGGAGCTTTCCCCACGCAGTCTTGGGGCACGATTTCGCAGCACGTTTCTTCACGCTCCTTGGGGGAAGACCAGCCACCTTCAATTTCTCCGCAGTTTCACCTGAGGTTTCCACAATATAATAAATTCAACCAATGCAAAAACCGCATGCCTGCACAGAAAAAATAACAAAACACGCACCTGCACACAGTGGAGGCACCAAAGCCTCGCCTTCAGAAGGAGACTTATCTTGAACATCCGCGGCCTTCAACGACGCTGTATCTGGTAGATCAGAGGGCCGTAGCTCCGATTTCCCAGATTCATTTCCGGTTCCAGATTCATTGACCGGAGCCGCCACAGAGGAATCCTCAGACACCTAAGTCACCACAAACAAACAAAGAATCGATGAATTTCAAGACCTACCCATCTCGAATTGAGGTTAAAATCGGATACCCAGATGAGGAACAAGGGAATATGGCTTGAGCTCAGCGGCGGCGTACTCTGGCGAGAGGGCATGGCAGTGGCCGCACCAGGGCGCGTAGAACTCCACCATCACGAAGTGGTTGTTTTCAACGACGTCCTTGTCCACCTCGTGCTCCTTGAACGCATTCTCCGACGAGTGATCGAAGCCTACAAAGTCGTTGAACTTGTCCTCATCGTCCCCGTCATCCTTGTCGAACTGGTCGAGATCTGGAAAATGGCCGTGGTGAGAAGGGGAGGCGTCGGGTTTTATCGCAGAGTGAGGGGGGGAGATGAGAAGACAAGAGAATTAATGAGAGTAGAAAACATAAATTGGGTACAATTTTCAATTTGCAAAACAGTTGTCGCATTTTATTTAAAACGAAAATACTTGATTTAAGAAGATTATGACAAAACTGTTGTTGAATGTTATCAATTTTTAAGACAGTTATGACAAAACCGTCTTAGTATACTTGAAACACTCAATAATAAATTGTCATTGTACATCTCCTATTATTTATAAAAATGTCACCATCTAACATTCTAAGACGATTTTTTTAAAGCCATCTTAGAAGGTGCGTCGTAAAATACTACTTTTGTAGTAGTGTAATGTTAGTTAAGAAATTAAATTATCACAGTCAAAACTACTAATAAGAAGCATAAAGAGAAATAATGCACTTTTCCATTGCAAGGCTAAAATCAAATGATGACAAAGTGTGGGCATCAAAGGGTTTCATCTATTCTTATAGCTCTTCATAGGCTAGCTTTTGAAGGTGGATCAAGTTACTAAAATGATAAGAATTTATCATGCAAAGGTAATATAAGAAAGATGTTAAATGATATGCAACAAAAAAATTTACTAAGATTTTCCTCAATATTTTATTTTGGCTGCATATTCTTTATGGACTACATATTTTCACCTTGTCTATGATGAAATCATTCAAAAAACTAGATCAAGCTTCACAAACTGAGAAATAGGTAGAAAGATAGATGAAAACAACATTGCAATGTGGAAAAGACGCTGACTAAGAAAATCAATTTTAACTCTAAAAGTTTCCAAAATTATATTTTTGCCCTATTATGTTCAACATGTTCACAGTGTGCTGTTTAGCCAACACAAGTTTGCCTTGGTGTAATTGTCAAAAGGACGATTGACGAGAATGGAATCAAAGATAATAACACATTAAGTTATATGAAATGGTGTTAGTGACAGTTAAAGATAGGAAAGAAGCCAACGCATGGTTAAAGTGTAGACATCCACATGACTTTTCATGTCACCAACATCATTTAATCACTTAATGCATTATCAATGTTAAATCCATTCCCCCTGCCCCCTTAACACTTACAACAAGACCAACTCATGATGTCTACATGGCATGCAATCACTACAAGAAAAATTGCAAATAGCGACCAAATTTAGCAACCAAAATCAAATATGTTCATAAATGGGGATTAGCAACTAGTTAAGATAGTCGCAGAAGGACCGATTGCTAAATCTGTCTCAAAGTGAAAATTATTTTTATATTCATGCCCAGATACTGATTTGGAGACCAAAAATGGTGTATAGTTTGCGCCGGGGTCTTGGTCGCTAAGACATTATCAAAAGTGTCTCACAGCAACTGAACAATTTTGAGTGGCTGAAAGCTTTAAAAATAGTAATTGATCACCAACTCTTAGTCATTGGACATAAAAAAATAGCAACAAAAAAATTTGCTCACTAAATTACCAGAATTTAAAACACAATATATTGTCTTATAAAATATTAAAACAATAACATTTTTGTAGTTTAAAATAAAAATATTAGATAATTGTGATTATTACAATTTGAAATATAAACATAAGTTTTATCATTTAATTCCTAATTTTAAATTTTTTATTTTTATATGAAATTTACTTTGTATTAAGTTGATTTAAAAATGGCATACCCAAAATTTTTTTTTGGACTCTATGTAAGTTTTCTTGTTGCATATCGTTTA
The DNA here is from genome assembly GCA_013407115.1 of Glycine latifolia. Lineage (NCBI taxonomy): Eukaryota > Viridiplantae > Streptophyta > Magnoliopsida > Fabales > Fabaceae > Glycine > Glycine latifolia. The sequence goes on from QARZ01040508.1 coordinate 47,018, forward strand.
GTGCCTTATTTATTTTGAGCCTTAAATATTCCACGAGAAGTTCATTCTCTTTTTTAGTTACCATTCTAACAGTACTTAGAGCATCTTTAGTGCAAGATCTTGAGCAAGGATCTTAAGTTCAAGATCTGATCTTCACTAGATCTCCCAATAAAGGAGTTGAGGAGATCTCCAACATGGAGGATGAGTTCTTGTAGAAGATCTCTTAAGATCTGCACATTGCTCAAAAAAGAATAAATTTTTTTTCTTTTTCTCTCTCCTTAAGATCTCAAAATGAGATCTACCATTAAAAAAGAAAATGAAAGAGATCTTTAATCCTATTTGACACTATAGGGTCTACCAAAAAGTAGTCTAAGATCCTAATTT
>QARZ01040508.1:47480-57717 GCA_013407115.1 Glycine latifolia
AAAAAAACACAATGTATTTAGGCATTAAACAAAAATAGTAATTTCTAAACAACAAATTACAAGAAAAGTTAAACATACCTAAATCACATTAAACTTGACCAACTTAACATAAAATTTACAAAGCAATCACATACTCAAGTTTGGAAGCGATATATCATTCGTAAATCTAAACCAACCTAAACTGCCTCGAAGCATTAAACATTAAGGTTTTTAATTAAAAATCAATATCTCCAGCAACTCACATATTAACAACACCAATTAAATCTTAAAAATAGACAAAATTTAGACATAGAGAACAACAAAATAGACCAAATCACACATAATTTCAACAATAGAAATCTCAATCACACAAAATGGATCATTTTGAAATTAGAGCCGAAGAAGTAAGTTAAAAAATCACTTACTGTTATAGATGAGCATGGCAAGGATGAGCAACACAAAACACCAACTTTGATACATGGTTACAAAGTCATTGAATATAAGTATAAATAAGAAAAACGTTCAACATCGATTTTTAATATGAGCCGAAATTAGAATATGCAAATTCAACATTGGTTCAAATTTAAATCAAAGTTAAAATACTAGATCAACATCGTATCAAACCAAGAACTAATGTAGATGTTTTGCTACATCAATTTATCAACAACTGATGTTTTGAAATTATATTTAATTACAAAAATTTAATTGCACCATTTAATACACAGACGTGTAGTAGCAATGAACAAAACTTAAATTTTAGTCTTAATTATACAATCGGTCTCTTAATTATAATTAAAATTTTAATTAGATCCCTTAATTATTATAAAGTTCAATCATGTCTTGTGATTATTTAAAAAGCTTAATTAGGCCCCTCAATTATTTAAAAGTTCAATTTAGTCATTTACTTATTTAAAATACTACAATCTTGTCCTTTTGTATAATGAAATATAGAAATTTTGTTTGAATTTTTTAACAATTTAGGGACTCAATCAATTAAAGGATCTGGTTGCACTTTTTAATAATTGAAAGACCTAATTCAACTTTTTAAAAATAATTAACGACCTGATTGATCTTTTTAACAATTGAGGGATCTAATTGAATTTTTTGAAATAAATTTTAATATAATTAAGCCTGAGTTTTAATATACAGACATTTATAACATTATACCAATAGTATCACATATTACACAACATAAATAATTTTATTAGTATAAAATATTAAAATATATTATCAATACATGTTAGTATATTATTTTATTGTTAATATAGACCCCCGATGTCTCTATATATTAATAATATAATTGTATTTTTCTTAAATAAAGATAATCTGAACACTTGATAATTTATCATTATTGTTAAATCATAATTTTTTTATAATAATTCCTTATGAAGTCTTGGCCCTCATGGCCTCAGCTATATGATCGTCAAGAGATTTCTTTTAATTATGATTAAACTCATTAAAACTTCTGAATTTTCTGATAAAAAGCTCATTAAAAACTTAAGAGTACTTTGCATGTTGTTGACAGGAATGAGTCTAAGAGATTGAGGGATGTTTAATGATGACACCCTGGTGCATATGGTGGACTTGGAAAGTGTAGTCAACAACACGCGACGGATTAGGTACTTAGAAAGTTTGGCATTTACTTTAATATGTGCATGATTTCCGTAGCTAACCCACCTCTTATAGTGGCACACTGTCAAACATAATTTAAACAGTTTTGGAATGTACTTCCATCTCCATGATCAAACATATCTACTAAAAGAAATAATACTTAATTGCGCATAAAATATACGTTTTGATCAATATTAGTGCGCCACCATATCAAGGTTAAGGCTAGTAGCTAGATTACATTTCAGCATCGTATCTTTTAGCTTTATCCAACATATATAGAATCTGATACCAGAGACACAACAAACAAGGTTTTTTTTTTTTTTTTTTTTTTTTTAAGGCTACGAGCTTGAGTTGCACCATATTCTTGTGATTCTCAAACTCTATTGGAGTGCAAAAGATACGTTTGATACACGCCTCAAAGAAAAAGGATATAGTTGTTGATGTCCATGTGCATAGGTGGACCGTACTTAGATAATATCCAAGTCTAAAGTTTGGGATATTTGTTTGGTAGTTAGTAAAATATTGAATTAATTTTATTTTGGTCTTCTAATATAGTCAATTCACGATTTTGGTTAATTTCGCAGTTTAGTCTTTTATTTTTAAAATTGAAGAATTTTAGTTCGTTTGTTAATTTATCAATTATCATCTATTATCATCTTTCCACTTTTTACAACAATCTTTCCATATTTTTAATACTCATTGATTAAGAAACATTTTATAAATTGACATGGCTAATACACTTTAGTTTGATATATGTATAGTTAGTGTTAACACCACATATATATACATGTATTGGTCACGTCAACATTTCGATCTTATTTATAGCCATAAGTTAATATAGATTAAAATTGTGGAAATCAAACCTAGAAATTAAACATAAGGTGACTAATGGCAAAAAAAATTAAATATGGTAGTTTTAAAAAAAAATTACAGCAATATTGTACTTTAAAAGGTATTTCCGAATCTGTGGTGGTCAAACATGCAGGGTAGGTACGTGATCAATCACGTAACAGCTCCACGTGAATGAGCTTGAGTCACGTAGCCAGATAACGTGATTAAACACGTCCCTGCATCACGTGAATGAGGCTGAATCACGCATCCACACGACGTGATTAAACACGTCCCTGCAACACGTGAATAGGGACCAAACACGTCCCCCCAGGACATGATTCAACCCCTTATATAAGCCCCCTTCAGCCAAAATCATTCATTTGTGCAATCTCTCTATCTCTCTAGCTTTAAGTTCTCCGCCTTCTCTCTAGGTTCGGGTGTGCGTTTGAGGTTTTTTTGCAGCAAAGCTCTGTCATTCAAGTAAGTCTTACTCAAATATATGTTTTTAAAATGATATGAAATGTATTATATTGTTGTGTTAGAGATATTATTGATATAGAAAATTGTTAGTGACCTAGGTTTATTGGAAATAGTTAGTTGTTTAGTTGTGATAAAGTTATTGTCTTATAATAGTATTAGTTAGTGAATTAGCTTATTATTTGGTGACCTGTGTAAATATGTTTAATCCTTGGTTACATTGGTTAATTAGTTGGTGACATAGGTTTTCATTAATTAGTAAGGTAGGTTGTGACCATTATTTAGTTACGTAAGTTATGATACGCATGTTATGACCAACACAAAATGAGGGTAACGATATTAGGAATTTTTGATTTAGGTTTCCATGACTTTTTCCGTTATGTTCATTGTCTGAACAATGAAGTCCACTCATTGGAATTTACTAGCCGCGTTTTTCCCTTCGGCACGTAAACTTCATCACATCAAAATCTGTTGACAAAAAAAATATAAAATTTGTCTCGTAGGCTTGTATTCTCCTCCGTACATATCTTTATACACAGTGTCTACATTTTTTTATGGGTTAATATTAATTATTATTTTTGATTAAAATTTTAATGAACAATTTTAACTTTTTCTATAGTTTTTTTTCTCTCTTCAACTCTAAAATTTGTATTTTTAATCATCAAATCAATTTTATAATTCCATAATTATATATATGCATGTATAACAATTTCACCAGAAATGGAAATAAGACTATATTAAGAAATGATATGTTGGTGATATCATTCACATTGTTTTGACTCATATTTTAAGAAAGTTTTAATTATAAAAAAGACCTAAGTTTATATTGCAAATCTAATTTTGAAGTTACAAAATATTTATTTTTCTTTTAACTTAAAATGTAAAAATATGAACGTACCTAACATATATATTAATTGGCTTAGGTTTTATGGCTATTGTTCTTAGAATATTATTAGTTAGTGACCTAGGTTATCATGATAGACGTACCTAAGATATATATTTATTTGCTTAGAATATTACAATTTAGTGACTTTGGTTATGGCTTAGGTTATCATTAAGGACCTACGTAAGACATACTTAACATTTTGTATCAAATGTTTAGCATATTATTATGGCCGAGTCATCGTCGTCCGAGTCACCTCGTTCTGGTTCTGACCGTGAGCATGAGCCTACCGATCCCACGACGCATGTTCTTCCAGGACCATACAGATGGGATGTACTTAGGAGGCGTAGACAACGCACTCATATTTTACATGCAGTTTGGAATGAGGAGACAAAGAGGGAGCTAAGGATTCGTCGCGGAGGTAGGCCTAGTGGTGGGCCCCGACCCGACGATATTCCAGCTGTAGTCGCACAGTATTTGACTGAAGCTGGTTTCATTCATGTGGCTCGCATGAAGTTTATGCAGGTATTGATTTACGAATTTTGTTATGTTTAATGTGTTGAAATTTTAATGTTAAAAACCTAGGTTTCAAACATTGCGTATTTTGAACTTAAAAATTTATAAGTTACCTGTATTTTTCAGATTGATGCTAGTCTTATCAGTGCTCTGGTCGAGCGGTGGAGGCCAGAAACATACACTTTCCATTTACCGCAGGGTGAGATGACGATTACCTTGCAAGATGTTGCGGGTATTCTAGGATTGCCTACTGATGGGCAAGTCGTTACTGGACACACTCACACAGATTGGGTAGAATTGTGTAATGAGGTTTTTGGTAACGGCCCTGATGCAGATACCGAGTTAGCCATCGGCAGTTTGAGGTTATTATATTTCGACAGGATGTATCCTTCATATGATGCAGTTGCTGGAAACCCTCAAAATGTGATATACTTCACAAAGGCTCACATTGCTCGAATGTTAGGATCTTGGATCCTTTGTGACAGGTCGGGGGGGACCGTACTAGGCTGTCGCTACATCGGCTTACTTGGTGGTGATTTTGCCGATATTGCTACATATAGCTGGGGGTCAGCGGTTCTGGCTAACTTGTTTAGGCAGTTGTGCGAATGCACAAACCCCGATAGAAAAGACATTGGTGGTTGTGCGATTTTACTTCAGATTTGGGCGTGGCTCAGATTTCCACCAATTGCTTCCCCATTGCCTGTTCCGTCTGAACCAGGCCGCCACTTCGGACATAGGTATGTTTATTTTGTATTACTTGAATGACTGTGTATTTATGCGTACTTCTGGCTAACAATTGAATGTTTAATCTGGATATTAGATTTAATGCTCGTTGTCGCTTCCGTTCGTACCCACTGACTTGGTCTCGAGAGAGGCTAGACTCCTTAACTAGAGATGAGGTATGCCTTTTTAATGAAATATATTTATTTAACATGGATGTGAATATGCAAGTGACTCCTATATATAATGTATTTGTGTAGGTTGTTTGGCAACCCTATGGTGATTACGATTTTCTTGGTGCATCTGCTGAGACACAGCATTTGTGGATGGCTAGGACACCTATTATTTGTTTCCACATTGTTGAGTATTTGCAGCCTGATAGATGCATAAGGCAATTTGGGCGGGATCAACCAATACCTCACAGGCCTGGAAAATTGAAAGGTGTTCATGATTATACCCTTTGGGGTAAAGCCGAAGAAAATTGGCCTCGTAAGCTAAGAAAGTTTATACAGAGATGGAATAGGAGAGGTGAACATGTTGAGGTGCCTCCTGCATTACATGGTCTGATGTCACCGAACCATCAGTACATGGCCTGGTATAGACTTTCCGGCAAGCGATATGTGACAAAGAAGGGTGCCACATTAGCACGTTGTGTAAGTGATTAACTCAAAATAATTTTTTTACCATTAAGTTATAATGTTGTTTATGTAACTGTTGTGACGTGTAGGTTGATGGCCTGGAGAATTTGCATTATGTCACGACCGATGAGGAATTTGAGAATGTCGGTTTGCACTTTATACATGACGAAGTAACTCGTCTAATTGCTTGTTTTAGAGAGTCTGCTCGGGTAGAGGAGGCAGGTCCAGAGGCACCGCTGACTCAGCTTCCGGAGGAGCCACAGTTATCCCTCGACATCGGGCGTCGTGCGAAAGAGGGTCGAGGGTTAGGACGTCGTCGACGACCTATTACACCAGTACCTGAGCCTATTCATGCACCCAGGCCATGCACGAGTGGATGGATGAGGCCACCCTACATAGGTCATGAATACGGTGTTCGGGAGACATATTACGACCCTCTATAGGCAGAGGCTGATACATTTTATCAGCCAGAGGCTGATGCATTTTATCGGCCAGAGGCTGATACATTTTATCGGCCAGAGGCTGATACATATTATCAGCCTGAGCCCGATACATTTTATCGGCCTGAGGCCGCACCGATGGACACTGAAGGCGAGCCTGCGTTCGATGTCAGTTCAATGGCGATGCCATATGGGGATGAGGCAGGGAGCAGTAGTCAGGGACCTAGGTTTAGGGATCAGGCACCTGCTGACAATGTGCTTAGCCGCATCAACTTCGATCCTCAGCAGCCAGACTATCCTCCAGAGCCGCCAGTCGATGACACTCCACCTCCATATCATGTGCAACATCCTTCTCCTGCTCCGCGGTATTCGCGTGGACGTGGTAGACGCAGAATGCCAGATCGTCGAGCGCGTCATGAGCCTTGGCCTCCTTATTCGTAGAGTTTATATTTTGTTATTTTCCGTTTTGTGTCGATTATAATTTGTTTCTATGTACTGGTTAAACATGTTTTGATTATTGACATATTTTTAGCCCCTATATCTGTGGTGGACGTCGTTTGGTTATTTAATTTGGTTGTAATGACTATATTTTGCTATAAACTAAATGTGGAACTATAAAAGTATATCCTCGTTGGATGTAGTCCTTCACATGAGCATATCTCTGACGGACATCTCTTACAATAAAATCACTAAGTTCACCCCTGAATTCCACTCCAGTAGGACCACCTCCCACAACCACACAGTGTAACAGCCTTTGTTTTTCCTCTTCTTCAATCCCTGCATCCAAATCAAATACAGATTGCATAGGTGATGTATAGTAACACCATTTTCAAGTGACTTCACATCCATGTCCGGTCTTTGTCATGGCAGAAAAGCACAATAAATGAATCGTCCTTCGTACTGGAATATGACATTGACTACACCGGTGACGATTGACAACACATCCATGTCCTTTTTGTCGATAGCCAATCAATTTACATCATCTGTAAGATGACATTGACAACACTAGCACGCCAGTTGTTTAGTCACGCCTCATCCATACGCGAGTGGTCCCGTCCCACACAGGCGGGACTTTACATCGTTATATATACCCCCACACAGGAGTTTAATCATCCCACACAACATACCTCCGCAAAGGAAACTCAATCTCAATACGATGGCATTCTTAGGTGAAACAGCCTCTCAAAACATTGGTAATTCGAAACTAGAATTTATATTTCCGAATGGATCAATCATGCATAATGAAACTGGTGTCTCTTTCGGATGTCCTACCCCAATACCAATGCGAGTTCCCGATGAATGTTCCTTTCAGTCACTCAAGAGGAGAATTCACAACACCCTCTTGCTCACAAGTGACCAATTTGTGGATGAAATTTACTATCGACAACCAGCCATCAGTACAGGTAACAAAATTTTTTTTCATTCCCTGCCCCTGAATAATGATGAGGATGTTTGCACTATGTTGGCGTGCCATGAAAAATTCTCGTCTGTTGGTCCTATAGAATTATTATGTATGATAAGCAGAACACCCGATGGTGTCCTCGACCTACTTCAATCCACGATGACTCCTACTCATGATGCACTGTTGTATTACAACGGCAAGTGGAAGCAACCACGACAAAACAATTTTCTGGGTTACTCCTTTACTGGAACAAATCCAATAAGGTTTCAAATCCCTTCCGGGTGCAATATAGATACACTCAAGGATATAATCAAGCGAGTTGCGCCACTCGGAGTTCCTCCTTATGGAATACACGAGTCACAGGTTGTGAAACACGTGTTCTTCCGACAACCAGGTCACACCCAATATTCACAAAACTTAGTCGAATATCAAATAATAGAACTAAAAAATGATGAAGATGTACTCAAGGTGTTAGCAAAATCTAATTACTGGAAGTGTTTCTCTCCAATAGAAATCTTAGCTACTTTTAACAAACCAGTCATCGAACTACTGGAAGATGACATGTCATGATTTTCATGTTTCAGTTGTTGTTGTTAGTAGGTTTCATTGTTTCGGCTTTTAAATCTCGTCTGTTTGTGTTTGTCACTCTTTTTCCAGTTGTTTGTACGTTCTGTTATTTGATTAGGTTTCAATGGATTGTTAATGTGGATTGCATTTTCATGTGCAACAACATTCGTAGTAGTGGTTTCAATGGAAATTTCATTTATTTTCAAATGTTCATTACGAAATATAACAACATAAAGAAAACATTGACAACAACACCAACAAATCATGAGGTAGATGGACGATTAGGACAATTTCGACGGTTATGACCAGGTAATCTGCATATACCACACCTAGTACGACTTTGACTAGCTTCAACTTCATCCATCTCATTGCGTATTCTAGTTGACTTTGGACGACCCCTTGCACGCAACATAGACCTGTCAGGTATCACCACTGGATCTGTAGTAGGTGGGATAGCTTGCTCATTACCAATTGGCTGCCATGGGAATGAATAAGCTTCGACCAGCTTTGTTATGAGGAATACGTCGTCCACATATTGTGACGGTGCCTGACGAACATGTAAAGCGGCTGCTATGGCATGACTACAAGGATACTTGAACGCCTTAAATTTCCCGCACTGACAGAACCGCTCAGGGAGATTAACCGAATACGATTTTTCGTAACCATCGTCAACCTCAAACACAGATTGTTCAACATTATATGCACGAACATAGTGAGCAGTAGCAGTGGTCTCATTGGCCTTCAACATAGCAACCACATTTTTGCAATGAGGATAAGGACCTTGCAATTCATTAAGAACCGAGCGCCCTCGGCAAACAAAATATTCCACCAATCTGCTGTACGTGTGCTTAACCAATGCGGTTATTGGCATGTTTCTTGCACCTTTTAACATCCTGTTCACTGACTCGGCCAAATTTGTTGTCATATGTCCATACCTTCATCCCTCAATATCATACGCACGTGTGCACTTTTCCTTCGGGATGCTATCAATCCAGTCCACAACCTCAGGACTCACATCACGAAAACTTGCGTAGGCTATGTCAAACTGAACAATAGAAGGGGTATAACTTGCACACAAATTAAATAACATTACAATTTACAACTACATGCATAATTAATAGATGAAGTTTTTAACCATACCTAAATTCATAACCGCTCTCTTCAAATTTTCATTTCTGAACTTTTGATTAAAATTGCTCGCAATATGACGAAGGCAAAAGACATGATACGCATGCGATGGTTGCCAACCACGGTGCCTCTCAACTGCAGACAATATGCTTCGATGCCGATCAGAAATAAGACAAATATTTGTCTTCTGTGTAACATGCGCCTGAATGTTATCTAGAAAGAATTCCCAAGCTTCCAACGTCTCACCCTCAACAATAGCAAATGCAAGTGGCAAACATTCATTATTTCCATCTTGAGCTGTGGCAATCAACAATTTTCCTTTGTACTTGCCATATAAATGAGTGCTATCAATTTGAATAACCGGCTTACAAAAATTGAAAGCCTCGCAACATTGTCTGAAGGTCCAAAAAATCCGGCGAAACACACGTTTTCCATGAACGATTCTATGAGCCACATAATAACTGTTTGTTTGAAGACGATAAACAGAACCTGGATTACGTCCAACCATATACTCACACCACCTCGGCAAAAATGCACATGATTCCTCCTAATCATCGTAGATAATTGCAATTGCTTTCTGCTTTCCATACCATGCCTTTCTATATGAAACTTTGTATACATAGGAATGAGTTATCCTTTCCTGCACGAGTCCAATTGAACATGATGGATCATGCTTTATCATCCCTAATAAAAAAAAAATCACGTTATCAGTAATAACAATAATACAATCATTAAATCTCATCATTAAATATTCATCCAAAAACTTACCTAGTACGAGAGAAACAATAACACTGGCGTCTAATTGCCTGTGGTCCTGAGAAATGTGATCATTTAAGCAATTGTGATCTCCGCCCCATTTGGTAACCACCCATCTTTCACCGTACATTGGTTTCATTACCCTAACCCTCCATGGACAATTCTGGTCATGCACACGACATTTCATGCTTAACCATGTCGGCGTACTTTCAACCACGACCGCTTCCTGATGCTCCTTCATGAGGTTAAGCTTGATTGCCATTTGCACATCTTCTTTAGATGCAAATTC
>QARZ01040509.1:18043-69221 GCA_013407115.1 Glycine latifolia
AAGTGGAAAAAGAGGAAGAATCAAGTGATGAGGAAGATGAGGAAAACGTGAACTTAATAGTCAAAAAGTTCAGCAAGTTTTTAAAGAAAAAAAAAGGGCAAAAGATTCTCTAGAAACTCCAAAAACAACAACAACAACAACAACAACAACAAGAAGAAGATTGATAGCAACTTTACATGCTTTGAATGTGGGAAACCTGGCCACATCGAGTCTGAATGCTCAATCTACTTGAAGAAGCAACAAGGGGACAACAAAGCAAAGAAGAAAGGGAAGTCAAGAAGAGCATACATAGCTTGGGAAGACAATGACTCAACAACTTCAGAATCCTCCACTGAAATTGAGGAAGCAAACATGTGTCTTACATCCATTGTCAATGAAGATGATGATGATCTCTTGAGTGAAAAGGATGAGGTAAATTCTGAACATGATCAAGCTATTAGTGCTTTTCAAGATATGCATAAAGAGGCACAAAAGCTTTCAAAATCTAACAATAAGCTTAGAAAGAATATTGAAGATCATCTTGCTAAGATTATTGAACTACAAGCTGAGATTTGCAACTTGAAAGAAGAAAATGAAAAACTTGTTTCAAGTTACAAATCAAATGGTTGTGTATGTGCTTTTTCTTCTACAAGTGTTGACAAATATGATATGTTGCAAAAGGTTTTTGATGAGTATAGAATTAATCAAGAAGAGAAATATATGCAGCTCCTTTCAAAGAATAACAATTTGATTGATCTCTTGGAAAAGTTGTACAAAGGAAAATGTGATCTCAATGAAATGCTTAATGTACAAAAATATGCTGGAGATACTTCTGGATTGGGGTATAAACCAAACTCTAAATCTGTCCAAAAGACAACATTTGTGCCCCCAAAACAGAAAAATAAAAAGAAGTCAAGGATCAACCAAAATGCCTTCTTTAGAAAATCACCAAGAGCTATTATTTGCAACTATTGTATGGAGAGAGGACACACATCCTATAAATGCTTTGCAAGAAGATTTTATGTGTCAAATGGAGAGTGCATTTGGGTGGAAAAGAAAAAGAAAGTCACTAACCCCTATGGACCCAACCTCAATTGGGTACCTTCTTTTATAAATTGATTTAATTTTTGCAGATATGTCTTAGAGTTGGATCCTCTTTATGGTATCTTGACAGTGGATGCTCTAGACATATGACGGGTGACAAGTCTTTGCTCACAAACCTTGTTCCTAAAGATGGAGGCTTTGTCACTTATGGAGATAACAACAAGGGTAAGATCATTAGTGAAGGCAACATTGGAGATAGCTTCAATACCAAGATTAGCAATGTTCTTTATGTGGATGGTTTGAAGCACAATCTTCTAAGCATAAGCCAACTATGTGACAAAGGTTTTAAAATTTCATTCAATAAGAATTGTTGTATGATATGTGATGGCCAAAATGGTGAAGTAATCCATATAGGAAAAAGGAAAGGTAATATCTATGTACTTTCTATTGACCATGAACTCTTTCACAAAAATTCATGTTTAATAAGTAAGTTAGATGAGTCTTGGTTGTGGCATACGAGAGCTAGTCACATCAACATGCACCATATGAACAAACTTATTAAAAAGGACTTAGTGATTGGTTTACCAAAACTCAAGTTTGAAAAGGACAATCTTTGTGATGCATGTCAAAAGGGGAAACAAAATAAAATCTCTTTTCAAAGCAAAAATGTCGATTCCACCTCTAGACCACTTGCATTACTACATATTGATTTGTTTGGTCCTTCTAAAACTATGAGTTTGGGTGGCAATTATTATGGACTTGTCATTGTTGATGATTACTCTACATTCACATGGACTTTGTTTTTGAAATCCAAGAGTGATGCTTTCAATGCTTTTAGAAAACTGGCCAAACTTATTCAAAATGAAAAAGGAAGCAAAATTATCTCAATAAGGAGTGATCATGGTGGAGAATTCCAAAATGAACATTTTGAAAAATTCTGTGAAGAAAATGGAATCAACCACAATTTTTCAGCTCCAAGAACACCTCAACAAAATGGTGTTGTGGAGAGGAAAAATAGATCCCTTGAAGAAGGTGCTAGAACTCTTCTTAATGAAACTAATTTGCCTAAACATTTTTGGGCTGATGCAGTTAGTACAGTTTGCTACACCTTGACTGCAAGTGTTTTGTGTTAAATAATGGCAAAGAATCACTTGGAAAGTTTGATGCCAAAGCTGATGAAGCCATTTTTCTTGGATACTCACTACAAAGTAAAGCATATAGAGTTTTCAATAAAAGAACATTATGCATGGAAGAATCAGTGCATGTTATTTGTGATGAATCTAATCCCTCTAAAGAAGAAAAGAAGTGTGATATTGATGCAGGTCCTATGGAAGAATTCATTCAATTAAATGACTCATTGATGAAAGAAAAGGAAGAACCAAGGGCTGAAACAGAACAATCTTCACCTAGACATGTGCCTAAAGATTGGAGAACAACAAGAGATCTTTCCCTTGATAACATCATTGGTGAAGTTTCAAAGGGAGTTTCTACAAGATCCTCATTAAAAAATCTCTGTTGTGACATGGCTTTTGTATCACAGATTGAACCAAATAGTATTGATCAAGCACTATTAGATGAACATTGGTTAATGGCTATGTATGATGAGTTGAATCAATTCAAAAGAAATGAAGTTTGGGAGTTAGTCCCTAGAACATCAACTCATAAACCTATTGGCACTAAATGGATTTTTAGAAATAAGCTGGATGAAAGTGGAATCATAGTAAAGAACAAAGCTAGATTGGTTGCTAAGGGATACAACCAAGAGGAAGGCATTGACTATGATGAAACTTATGCTCCAGTAGCCAGATTAGAAGCCATTAGGTTATTGCTTGCATATGCTTGTTTGATGAATTTCAAATTGTTTCAAATGGATGTCAAAAGTGCTTTCTTAAATGGATACATTGAAGAGGAAGTTTATGTAGGACAACCTCCTGGATTTATTGATTATAAACATCCAAATCATGTTTACAAACTAAGAAAAGCATTGTATGGTTTGAAATAAGCACCTAGATCTTGGTATTAAAGGTTAAGTAAATTTTTGGTTGAACAATCTTTCATAAGAGGTCAAGTTGATGTTCATAAAGAGAAAATGAAAAGATATACTATTAGTTCAAATTTATGTTGATGACATAATTTTTGGTTTAACTAACACATCAATGTGCAGAGAATTTTCAGTTACAATGCAGGGAGAATTTGAGATGTCAATGATGGGTGAACTCACATTCTTTTTGGGACTACAAGTCAAGCAATTAAAGAGTGGAACTTTCCTTAGTCAATCAAAGTACTGTCAAGAGATGATTAAAAAGTTTGAAATGGAAAGTTGCAAGGATGCTGCAACACCTATGGCAACTTCTACTTATCTTGACATAGATGACAAAGGAAAAAGTATTGATGAATCCAAATACAGGGGAATGATTGGTTCCTTGCTATACCTTACTGCAAGTAGGCCTGATACAATGCTAAGTGTCCGCTTGTGTGCAAGATATCAACCAAATCCAAAAGAGTCTCACCTTACAGCAGTCAAGAGAATCCTTAAATACCTCAAGGCAACACCAAAAGTTGGGCTATGTTATAATAACCATGAAAATATAATAATAATAATAATGATAATAATAAAAATAAAAAAAATTAAATTTACTATATTCCGTCACAAAAAGTGTTAGTGACAGATTTTGCGACGGATAGTTGCTGGCGCGAATAGCGTGGGAGATGGCGCCGTTAGCGCCAGAATGCACCAGAAGGGCATTCTTCTCGAATTCCTGGCACGACTAGCGCCAGAATGCACCTGGAGGCCCTTTTTCTCGAATATCTGGCGCAATTAGAGCCAAAAATACCCCGAGACTCGAATACTTGACGTGAATAGCGCCAGGATGGTGCTATTAGCGTGAGAACGCGGTCAGGGCCCCTATAAAAGGCCATTCTCACAAAAATCGGCCAAAACTCTTCCTTTTTCTTCCTCTGAACGCCATTCCACCATTGTTGAGCTTGGGAAGCTCCATACCTTCACCAAACTTCATCAAAACACTTCCCTTTCAACATGAAACTTGTAGGGAATCATCCTATGAGCTAGAATCCTTCATCACTTTTCCCTAAAAACCATCAAATGAAGATATCGATTTATGGAGGGAACTTCTCAAAACTTGAGTTTGGCGGGGAAAGGAGGCGATTTACGGACACCCAAGCCTGGAGAAGTTGTCCTCTAGCCTTCCTTGTCAATTTAGAGGTAAGAAACTCAAGTTTTACCATTTGATTTGTGAAATTGTTCTTGAAGTGAATAGTGACCCTTTTGAGCTAGAGCTGGAATTAGGCTTGGGTCCTTTAGAAAAGTATGCTTAGGAGGTTGTTGTTATGAAGGATTAGCTTTAATATATTGATTTTGTGGACCTTGGTTTTTGGCTCAGAGAAATGCATGTGTAGGAAGAATGTTGGTTAAATTGGTGATTGTAGGACATGCATGAGCCTTGATGCTTGTATTATATGCGCTGAGGAGGCTATATAAACGGTGAAATTGTGTTGAAGTAACCATTTTAGCCATATTGTAATCCTTGAGTTTTGGGCCTGAGTAATGTTGAACTCTTTGAATTGGTTGATGCAAAGTCTTTGGGAGACTCTAGTGCCTTGGTTAGGCCGAGAAAGATCCTACTGAGGGTACTTGAGTTGACTATGAGATGGTTAGCTCTGATAACCTTAAGATAGAGGACTAAGAGGTTTAAATGGAAAGGAATGATGTTTCTTTTCATTGTGACGGTTGAGAACCGTTGTTATGTACTTAATGCCTTGTAAGGTTAGGTTGATTATTGATTTTCTTGTGTGCCTTTGTATAGGACGTGATCAATGGCGTAGACCACAGTTCTGGGATTGAACTGCAGAGCGCTACTTTTTCAGGTAAGTTCTTTGCTCTTGGGGAATGTTTCCCACTGCCTGTGTTCCACCATACTCCGAGGGAGTGATGGTTACATACATGATGTATGTGCATTGCATTGGTTGTTACAGTTTTCTCATGATAATATGTATGCATGATTCTATGCTTTATGTGGATGGTTATCTGTTGAATAGATCTTCTGGCTAGTTAGATAGATATGGATCTCCCTAGGAGTAGAGCGCAACTCCTAGTTTGGTTTGCTCACGTAAAGGGTGATGATGATCCCTTAAGACCAAGAGATAGGTGGTCCCGTCGCAGTTGAAGCCTATTCTCGGAGGTGCCATATACATGCATCCATGTGTAAAGGGATAGATCCCGATGGGATGGCACGGGTATGAGTTTTGGTCTCACACTGGGGACTGAGAGTCCCAGATACTGATGATGATGCATCTTGTGGCGGCGTACTACCATGTATATACATTAGAGCTAGATGATGGCTATGTATTGTTGTGAGGGCCGGGAGGCCAGTGATTGTGATGCCTTTGATGTTGTGTATCATGGAAGTGAGCCAGGGGGGAAGGAGAAGCCTCCAAGAGCCCTAAGCTTACAGAGATGTGTATCTCACCCCGTGTGGGGATTATGTTTTTTGCAGGTGATTCATCTGGCAGAGATGATAGGTCTTAGGGCGGGAGACCCCAGTAGAGGCAGTTCCTGTGTAGCTGCTTGGCAGCATTTTGAGAGCATGGTGGCTCCTTAGTTATGTTGATGTATTTTGTACCCCTGGTTTAGGGAAGATGAGTGTGTACACATATGATGTTATGTTTATGTATAAGATGTATAAAAATTGCTGGTTTTGTATGCCCTCGTGTGAGGATGTGATCTGTGAGATCATGACTAGGGATGCCTATTCTTTTGTATCGCCACAGGGGTGGTTGAGATGATATATACCTGCAGTTTATTCTCCTAATATATCTGTATAGATATTGTTGATGTATTTGTCTTTCCTTTTGTTGTTTGGATCGATGAGGCTAGCTTTAGGGTTTTGGTTTTGTATATTGTAATCGCTTTCGTGGGTTTTAATTAAATTAATTACCGCGTTAAATCTGATTAAGTAATTGTTTTTACACCGGATGCATACGGGGTGTTACATATGGTATCCTAAAGGTGCACCAATCAATATTATTGGATATTCTGACTCTGATTTTGCAGGATGTAAACTTGATAGGAAAAGCACAAGTGGTACTTGTCATCTCCTTGGAAGCTCACTCATATCTTGGCATTGCAAGAAACAATCTTATGTGGCTTTGTCAACAGCTGAAGCTGAATATATCTCAGCTAGGAGTTGTTGTGCACAAAGCTTATGGTTAAAACAACAATTACAAGATTTTGGAGTTGATCTTAAGGAGATACCCCTGCTGTATGACAACACAAGTGCCATCAATATCTCAAAGAATCCTGTTATGCACTCAAGGACCAAGCACATTGAAATAAGACATCACTTTCTAAGAGACCATGTACAGAAAGGTAATATCAAGATTGATTTTGTTGATACAAACTACCAATTGGCTGATATATTCACAAAACCTTTTCGCTAGAGATAGGTTTTATGCACTTAGAAACATGCTAGGCATTCTTGATGAATCTAACTTGTGCTAGCTTGTATGATTTATGTCCTTCCTTGCAAAATTGAAATCCCTTGCTATCTCCATCATAAAAGCTGTTGAAATTCAAAATTGTGCTGCATAAGAATTGTTCAATCTGCATTTTCCACTATGATAATCGATTAAGTCTCAGAATAATCGATTAAATTCATTTAAAAAGCCATTGGGAATGAAATTTTAGCTTATGTAATCGATTACACTAGTGAAATAATCGATTATTCTACATAGAATTCCTTTTCAGAAAATCCATTCCACTGGAATAATCGATTAAACCAACGAAATAATTGATTACACAAGCTTCCAAAGGTTTTACAAAAATATCACTCCCATTGGAATAATCGATTACCTTACAGAATAATCGATTAAATTGCTTAGAAACTTATTGAAACTTGCTTTTGTACTGGGATAATCGATTACATTTGAGGACAATCGATTACTCTTCATCTTCCTCCACTGTATTCTTATGAATTAATCAATTACGTCACGAATTAATCGATTACAACATATTGTAAAATTGATTTTGTTAAAGAAATAATCGATTACTTAACGAAATAATCGATTATTCATGGAGTTACTGCAAAATCTGAAAGATTTTATTGGAAATTGTAACTGCCCAACTGACACCAAATTCAAATTTTGAATCCTTTGTGCCTTCAATTATGTGATCAATGCGTGGTAACTGTATAGCATTTTCTACCCTTTCCCTTGGAAAGCCAAGTAATGGATCTGGGTGAGGCTGTATAGCGTTTGACAAGATCTCCAATTTCTGAAAAGTCTTTAGATATAAGATGTCAGCGGAGCTACCCTGATCGATTAGAACTTTTGTCACCTTGAAATTGGCGATTATGAAGGAAACGACCATGGGGTCATCCTGATTGACAGGATTAATTCCCTCGAAATCTGCATTAGTGAATGTAATGGGAGGTAGACTTCCCAGTGGGAGATCGTTGACACGGTTTATGTCAATATCTCGAATGGAGTGTAAGTGTCTCTTTCGAGACTGACTGGATGATCCTCCATATGAGAAGCCACCTGCGATGGTATGGATTACACCACGAATATGTTGAGCAGGCTCATCTTCTTGTTGGCGAGGGGGTTGACGTTCGCGTCTAGGTTGCAGTTGTCGTTGCCTCCCTTGGTCTTTTGCTCCATCTCTCCGTCTATCATTGTCTCTGTTTCTAAGTCGATCCCCTTGTCATCCTTCCTGTCTATTTTCCACTGGGTAATTATCAAGTCTTTTTACGAACCGTGATAAATGTTCCGTTTGGATTAGTTCTTCTACCTTGTCTTTCAAGACCCAACAATCTTCGGTGTTATGGCCCTGGCCACGATGGTAACAATACTATTTGTTAGGGTTTTTTCCCAGCTTCACGGGAGCTGGCAGTGTCACCTGTACCTCTGTATTGAAGGCTTCTTCCATGATTGTGGCTTGATTGATCGTCAAGGGAGTGTACCTCTCAAACTTAGGTCCTCTCGGGAAAAGCTGCGGCTTGTGTAGCTTTCGCTTCTTGTCGGCCCTATGGGGGTCGACTTTGATGGAGACTTCATGTTTCTCGCACTTCTATCTAACTTGTTGGACTTCATTTCTGAACTTTGACATTTCTTCCATCTGTATGTAACCTTTAGCACGTTCACATATTTCGTCCATGCTAGAAGGAGGTTTCTTTCAAATATTGTCTGCAAACTTGCCAGGTCAAAGTGCCAGCGTCATGGAATACAGTGCTACCTCGGGGTTGAGATTTCGGATATGGACAGTCAGTTGTCCAAATCCTTCCATGAACCTACGAAAAGGTTCATTGTTTGCTTGGCGCAATGTCGCTAATGCAGCGGAGGTCAGCCTATGGGTTCGGCTGGTTGCGTATTGCATGCTGAATCTCTTGACAAGTGTGTCGAAACTATCGATATACCGTTTAGGGAGGCCACCATACCATGCTAATGCTACCCCCTTCAAGGACGTAGGGAACACTCGGCATAATATGGCATCGTTGTTCGTGTAAAGATTTTCCTGTGAGAGGAACGCATCAAGGTGTTCGTCTGGATCTGTGGTACCATCATACCTCTCTAAGTGCAGAGGTTCCCAGCCGAACGTGATGTCGATTTCCCTGATATGGTCTTTGAGAGTATTGTGCCACGTGTTATGCCTCTTCATTCGGTAGCCCTGTGTCGAACTACAAATGATCGGAGGGTTGACATGTTGTTGAGGATACGATTCGCCTTGCATCTGTTCTTCTCTGGTGTCAGGGGAGCGTTCATCTCCCTGGGGATGTCTCACTCTAGTTTCCTGATGATCGTGGTCAGCTCTCAACCGTTGGATCTCTTCTTGATACTTTTATTCCATCTCCGCCATGCGGTTTTGGAGTTGCTGAATTGTGTAGGTGTTCGTCATGGTAGTCTGCGGGGGATTAGACGCATCGACAGGGGTGTTACATCTAACGCTTGAGCATGTACTGACCATGAATGTGTGTCGACTAGTGATTTGAGTGCAAGGCCGCAGGGTAACTTTTACTTGGGTCCCACAGTGGGCGCCAAATGTTCTTACCAAAATCTAGAAATTCCACATGTGGGCTAGACGTGGTCTAGGTGGACTCCAAATTCTGAACGTCAGACAGTGATTCGGCTTTGCTTAGGAAAAGACCTGCAAAACAAAGGAAAGACACTCTAACGCTCAAGTAAGTACATCAATTATAAGAGAATAACTGAGTGTGGGAACTTAGTATGAGATCTAGAGAATGAATAACTTGAGTAGTGCATTCAAGTATTGTGTGTTTGATGTGTATTTGAAGTGTCGAATGAGATGAGATTAGATGTATAGAATGATTCTGAATTCATTTAGGAGTGAGTTAGAGAAAACCTATAAGGCTGTATTTATAGTGTGGATTGTGGACCTTGGGCTTTTGTTTGTTAATAATCTGTAGATAAGATAATAACAGATAATAGCAGATAATAGCAGATAGTTATCTAATTAAGATATAAGATAATGTGTACCTTATTGATATACTATTACTTGTAGATAAGTAACAGTTTGTAGATAACTTGTGAAGATATGATATGATAAGATGGTTGCACCTTTTTGAATATCCAAACGTATTTGTTATGCTCTTAATGAGGAGATAAATATTGTTGGCGTTAGTGCTCTTGTAGAAGGTCGACGT
This sequence comes from Glycine latifolia, assembly GCA_013407115.1. Lineage (NCBI taxonomy): Eukaryota > Viridiplantae > Streptophyta > Magnoliopsida > Fabales > Fabaceae > Glycine > Glycine latifolia. The sequence goes on from QARZ01040509.1 coordinate 27,742, forward strand.
CCGCACTCGAGTAGCAGGGCTGACGTGGAGGGCAGACACGTGTGTCCAGGTTGACACTTGGAGGGTGAATAAGCACTATTAATGCGGTAATACTGATGTTGAGGATGTCCATGCGTATGGTGACATTGCAGTGATAGCCACGTGTAATTTTACCATATTTGAACGGTACACAAAATTTATTTGAATGGCGTTAACATTTCCCTTATGAAAATGATCCAGGAATGAATTTACATTTGCTATGGCAGAATGAAAATGCTATCCCCATGTCAGTTGGTGACCCCGAAAACAACAACTTGCGCCTAAGATATGCCATATCTTCTTGTAACTTTGCCCTTTTTTGTTGGTGCTTCATAAACACTGTTGAAGGATTTCCATTTCCTTTTCGGCCTTGGCTAAAATACTGCAACCCATTGTCAATGCATCTACTATCTAAGTTGGTTACTATGCTGACAGTCCCAACATTTGTCACATGTTTGTTCAAATATTGAACCCCAACATTGGTGATATCTCTTACGTTCATTGTTTGAACTGGTTGTGTTGAGGACGAACTGTACTTGTGTTCACTACACAACTAGGAAAATGGTGTCGCAAAATTGTGTTGTATTTTAGGGGTCACAAATTTTCAGATATGGTGGTGAGTATGGCCTTGTTGCACTCCTGAAGACAGTGATGCAATCTTCACCTTTATACCCTATATAAATGAACTCATGAATGAGTATAACATTTAATGACAGGTCAGTTTAAGGAAACACACCATGCGTACAACATGGTCATTAATTACTAAATGCACATAATATGATGTTGGCTGAAAACGTATGGAGCCAAGTTTGGATCAAGTACCTGCATGGTTTCCTCTATCTTGTTCAGTGCCTTCTCCACATCATTCAAATCCATCAGATTCAGCTGCTTCATGCCCTCGCCAAGGTAACTGAGTGCATGCTTCACTACTAGAAAAATAGTATTCAACATCGGTTATTTTTTACATTCCACATTGGTTTTGAACCGATGTTGAATCAGGCGACGTTGAAAGTGTGGAAGTTAACATCGGTTTTGAAAACCGATGTTAACGAAAAGTAAACAACATCGATTTTTACTGAAAAACCAATGTTGCTATCTAATAAATAAAATGTAAAAAAATATGAAAGCTGGAACTTCAACATCGGTTTTCTTAAGAAAACCGATGTTGACTTAAACTACAACATCGGTTTCCCATAGGTTTTCCCTGGAAACCGATGTTGTAGTTTAAGGTTTTTCCTGAAAACCGATGTTATAGTCTAAGTTAAGATCAGTTTTCTTAAGAAACCCGATGTTGTTTATTTTTTTAAAAATATTTTGTCTGTTTTTTTAATTTTACCAGTTCTTCAACCCGTAAATTAAATACCAGACATCCAGCCAATATCAGAATACAATACAATAAAATATTATTTCAATAAAAAATAAAATTCAATAGTGTCAATGTACGTAAAAATGATTTCCTAACCAAATGTTTATATACAATTGTTTAAAAATTCCTTAACCACCTAATCTGATATTTCATCTCTAACTTTAAGATAAAATGTAGCCCACTGAACCCTAATACCCTTCAATCTGTTAGCTTATAGTGGTCTTTCATCAGTGAAATACTGCATGACATAATAAAACATAATTTAATAAGTATAAATAAAAACAAGTAAAAAATGAAAATTAGTTTTGAATTAGACAATTACCATGTCCCAATTATCCCTGAAGCTTCCTTGGACTATCGTAGACATCCAATGCATGACATAATAGCCACACTCAGTGCTTCCTTTTTGCTTATTACACTAAATTTAATAACATGGTCAAAGTTAAACAGAAATTAGTGTAAATGGTAATAAAAGTTATTTTGAATACATAAACCATTATTTATTAAAAGACTTACTTTAAGCGCAATCCATTTAGTAGTAGCGTTTGATTTATTTCCTTTAGTGTCATGGAGTCCCTTCAAAGCACTGCTTAAGAGAAACATGCATGCATATTGTACAATTAACATATTCATGTGTTAGAAATAAAAACAAAAATGTCTGACAAATTACAACCTACCTGTTAATAATTCCTTTGAGGTAGTTATTAGGCTTGTGGTGCAACGAACAAAACCACATGACAACATTGGCCTTAGGACATATAATGACCAGTTGCCAATGTGCACTGCATTGGAGAAAAAGAAGTTATGATACTTCATACATTAATTAAATTATTTTGTACATTTTTACTTACCCATTCAAATACGCTGCAAGGTAGACATCTTTCTGTGAACTCTGCATCCATTTCTGGATATAGTCCTCAGATTCAAATTGAGATTGCCCTGATCTCTGTATGGACTATGGCTCCATGAATCCATACACATCGCCATGATTCGATTACAGACATAACTCAGTCATATGCCTATTATTTTGAAAATAAAGTCAATTATGCAGTAATATAAAACAATTAGTTATGTAACGGTAGCCAATTGAAAGTGACTTACAGAATTCACAGTTGTACAACGGAGATGCTCAGACATTGACCATCGTGGATGATCTCAGAAATATCCTCATGCTTTATGTACAATGGGAAGTCCTCAACCTGCAGCCCGAACATAGTAGGGTCCCATTACACCTGCATGAGTCTGAGGAAAAGATCGGCGATGGTCAATGCGATCTGGTACAGAGGATCGGCAATATGTTTCGGCTTATGTACAGGTTTGCCGGTCCCTCAGGTACCTATTTATCCTACACAATTAAGAAACATAAGTGAACAACCGTCTTGACTTTATATGAGACAAATCATTCTTAAATGAGAAGAAATAAGCCAAAAATGAAATACCTTGTTCAAAATAGTTTGTACAAGATGTGTCGGCCAAGCAAGGAAGGTGTTAAGGGCCTGCCCCACTAACTGAACCTCATCAGTGGGTACAGGGACACGAGCCTCAACATCTTGAACTTCCTCAACACCCACCTTGACCTGATCATGGGCAAGAGGGACGCTGTGCACGACTGTCGACCCCTCATAAACTCTTCCAAGGGCAACCAGGTGAGGAGGATTGCCATTGACATACAACCCACGCCTGTCGGATGCACCCGTCTCTGGGTAATTCTCTGAGGGATCGACATAGCTTCCCTTGGTGTTGACACGGGCACCGTAAGGACATGATTGAAGGTTTGGAGGTGGCATGGCACCCTGGGTCTGCATCTAGGACTGCAGGTGGCTGAAGCTCATCATTATTTGTTGTGTAACTCTTTCAGTGATCGATTGTGTAAGTCGATCAGTGATCGACTGCTCCAGCTCTACCCTGATGTTGTCTTTCAGGGGATCCAAGTCTTCAGGCACCATTGACTTCGACTTGCAAGAGGTCGATGGAGCCGGTCCGAAGTACTGTGTTATGGTCACACCGGCTGCAGCACCACGGACACAGTCGGGGTGCTCTGGTCGTCCAATGGCAATAATCAGGACATCCTGACGTCCACTGGTGACAAAGCTACCCTGTGTGGATTTCTCATCCACGGAATCCTGCGATCAAAATAAGTAGAACATTAGTTTTGTAATTTGTGAGGCAAAAATTCATTAAAGGTGTATGAGCTTGTTGTTTGACTTACGATCCTCTCTGAAATCTCACGTGCCGCCTCAGAAATCATTTGCCCAGTTTCTTGGTGCGAGCCAGCTTCCACTTCACGTGTCGTCTCACAGGGGACGAAGGATGAATGATGGTATCCGTGCTATCATCACAGGTTGCTTCCTCCAATTGTTTCTTTTCTTTTTCCTCCATCAATCTCTTCTCTAACAAGTTGTAACCCCCGCGAGACAACATGTGAGGGGTAGTGTTTAGCTTCTGGATGGCCTGGGCCTTCTTTCTAACATCCTGCAAGAATTACACAAATAGGGTTAAAAAAATGCGGTTGTTTTGACTTCATAATTCTGAAATTGTAAAACAATGTAACTCAACTAACCTCCCAGGAAGCGGATTTACATGTCTCACAGAATTGGTGCCACTTTTCCTTACTGATGTCGTATTTCTCACAGACAATGTCGGCATCGTCATCCTTGCCTTGTGCCAGAGCCCATTTAGAGGTCAGGTCTGACTTAAACTGCCTCCATCGCTCTCCTACTGTCTGCAGAATTTGCTTCTTGGTCCATTGGTCGGGCGCTTCAGGTATATCAAATTCAGCCTGCGTTACAATCAAGAGGGTTTAACAGTTACAATAACATTTAAATTGTATTATTACAAGCAATCACATTGGACAGTTAATTGTAATACCTGAATGTCCTCCCAAATCAACTCCTTCTGCACTGCAGGAACTTCCTTCCAATTAGCAATGGTCACATCCACCTTGTCTCTAGCCACGATCCCTAGATACGTCCTCAATTTCTTTGCCTAAGGACCATCAACCTTCCCATTGGTAGGATCCACATGAACCACTGGTCTGTCAGCACCAGCAGGTCTGGTAGCCAGTGACCTCAGCCGTGTCGCTTTCCTAGTCTTCTTCGCCATAGATGGCGAAGATGCTGACTCAGGATGAGGAGGGGAGCTTAGTGGTGTAGTCATGATCCTGTTAAAAACAAAAAGAAAGATAAGTAAACACATTCTGACAAGTTACGATACTTATGAAATTGTAAAAAATGCAATCAAGTTAATAAGGCAAACAAATTACATTAAGTGACGTTAATTAATTCTCCTTCATCATGATCATTACGATTTGCATGTACGTCATCATCGTAATCTTCTCTATTGACGTCATACATTTGTGTCGAGAATTAAGTGACACTAGTATCGATGGTGGAATCATCATCGTCAAGAGTAATACCAATGGTTTTTCCATGTTGTACCACTGACCACCTTTCATCACATGGATCTTGAACATAAAATACATGTTTAGCTTGTTCTGCCATGATAAAAGGTTCATCTTGATAAGCTAGCTTGTTAAGATCAACCAAAGTAAATCCCAAGTCCTCGGTCCGCACACCGCTATTGATATCAACTCACTTACACTTGAAAACACACACACTGAATGTAACATAATTAAGCTCCCAGATGTCATCAATGACTCCAAAGTAAGGCATGCTCGCCAAATGGGGATTGTGGTCATGCATAGTAACAAAGTGTTGCGACTCAACCCTAAGGCTAACCCCACTATTTTGCATTGTGCTCTTGTCATCTTGTTGTTTTGTGTAGAATGAGTACTTGTTGATATTGTAGCCTTGCCAACTTCTAACATTTCTTTTAGGCCCATTTACTAACTTCCTCAATGTTTCAGATGAAGATTCATCACTAAATATTGTATCTTTAAACTAATTCAGGAAAGTCTTGTTATGCTCTTTCAACAATCTATTCATCGTCATTCTTGGATTACTTTCCTTGACTAAGGTTTTTATTATTTTATATATATATTACTACTACTATGAACTAATTACAGTGCATTAAAGCTAGCACACAATGAACTGTGTCCCCTGCAACGGCGCCAGTTTTGATAAGCGTTTGTCATGTCGCTTCAAAAAAATTAATCTGTGATTTATATTCGAAATTAGGAAATGAATCCATAACCTAATCTGTTTTCAATCCTAAACACATTCATAATCATGAAAACAGAATAGCAATTGAAGAAGAAAGTGAACATTCACACAAAATTCGAAATACCAAACCTGAACTCAAATTCTTCTCTTGCTTGGGTTGGATCCTTGGATTGATTGATTATTTAGCCTTCCACGATCATCATCAATGAAAGCCCCATGAAATAAGTGCACGAAAATGAAAGAAGGGAAAACGAAAATGAAGAACAAGGAAGAACAGTTGAGAGAAATTAAGAGAAAGGGTTTTGATTCTAAAAACTTAAAAAGAGAAATGTAAAACTGTTTTTGCAAAATGAAATGTAAGTCATAATTCCTGCTAATGTCACTAATATAAAGTGACTAAGTCTGAAGAAAAGAATAGGCCATGAACAACCCATCAATTCTAATTATTTATGCTATTTACACCAATAAAAGTCCAACTCGCAGCCCAAAATACAAGTGCAGTGGTTCTAACTTCAAAGCCTAAAATGACCCTCCAAATGGCAGAATTGGCCTCGGCTTATTTCTGGCAAACTTGTAGATCTTTTTGTTATCTTTCCAAGGACTACAATAACTCTCAATTCGGAGTTCCGTAGAGCTCTGTAGATCCTGTACAAGGAAGATATGTCAGGTGAGCATAAAATCTGAAAATACGCAACAATTAGCAATTAATTCCACTAACTTGCCTAAGACAAAAAACTGAATTAGAATGGGAAAATAAAAGTCCAAGAGAAGTCAAATAAGCTAAGAATGATAGAAAAATATTTAACTAAAGGCACTCCATCACTGTAAACCAGGCGTTATAACATGCAGCCCTCGTGAACCTTTTCCTCCCACTCTGTCGTCATGCCGAGACTCAGGAAGCCCAACAGGTTTTGCCTTTTCAAGGTACTCTGAACAAAATTTTACAGCTTCTTTTGCAATGTACCTTTCAACTATGGATGCTTCAGGGCGGTGTAGGTTTTTTGTATACCCATTTAAGATCTTCATGTATCGCTCGACCGGGTACATCCACCATAAATAAACGGGACCACACATTTTAATTTCCCTGACCAGATGAACAAGTAAGTGAACCATTATGTTGAAAAATGAAGGAGGAAAATACATCTCCAACTGACACAAGATAATTGATGCCTCTTCTTCCAAGTCATCTAACTTTACAGGGTCCACGACTTTGGTACAAATGGCATTGAAGAAAAAGCACAGCTGAGTTATAGCATGCCTCACTTTGTTAGGCAAAATGTCTCGAATCGCCACGGCTAACAGTTGTTGCATCAACACATGGCAATCATGAGACTTTAAGCCAACTAGTTTCAGATCTTTTATCTGCACAAGGCTCTTAATATTTGAAGAGTATCCTTATGGCACTTTCACTCGGTGCAGACACTGACAGAAACTTATCTTCTCCTTTTTTGACAAAGTGTGACATGCTGGAGGCAAGTATATTTTATTACCATCAAACCTAGGATGTAACTGCTCACGTATACCCATCTCAGCAAGATCTTGATGAGTGTTCAAACCACCCTTTGTCTTGCCTTGAATGTTAAGCAGCGTGCCGATGACACTGTCATACACATTTTTCTCCATATGCATAACATCGATACAATGTCTAACATCTAGATCAGACCAGTATGGAAGATCAAACAATATCAACCTCTTCTTCCATATGCAAGTATTACCTTTCTACTTCTTTTCAGTCTTTCCAAATACAGTATGGATGCCCTCAACCCACTCAAGAACCTACTCACCGGTTAACGGAATCGGTGCAGTTACATGCTCTTGACTTCCATTGAATGCTTTTTTCAACCATCGATAAGGGTGATAAGGTTTCAGAAAACGTCGATGGCGAGTGTAAATGGTTTTTTTGCCATGTTTAAGTTGTATGTAGCTTGTGTCTTGTTCACAAATAGGGCATGCACGATGGCCCTTAACACTATATCCACTCAAATTCCCGTACGCTGGAAAATCATTAATGGTACAAAATAGCATTGCATGCAATTTGAATGTCTCCTTACGATACCTATCAAACACGACAACCCCCTCGCCCCATAAGTTTGCCAAGTCTTCAATCAAGGGACTAAGATAAACATCAATGTCATTTCCTGGCTGTCTTGGGCCCGATATCATCATAGACAACATCATGTATTTTCGCTTCATGCACAATCAAGGAGGCAGGTTGTAAATGACCAGCAAAACAGGCCACAGATTGTTTTGAGTACTTAAACATCCCATAATCTTCTTCCACTGGGAGGAATCTGCTGGATGGCGGAGCATTCCATCACAGCTTCTCCCATCTGCATGCCATGTAAGGTCTTTTGCATCATCCTCATTAGCAAACAGATGCTTAAACCTTGGAATGATTGGAAGATACCACAACACCTTCGAGGGAGGTCCTTTCTTTGTGCTTTCATCAATGCTACAGTCGTCATCGGCCTTCACTTTGTACCGTGATACCCCACACCTGGGGCATTTATGCATTTCTTGAAATTCATTTCTGTACAATATGCAACCATTAGGACAGGCATGAATTTTCTGATACTCCACACCCATCGGACAAAGAATCTTCTTCGCCTGATAGTAACTTCTTGGCAACGTGTTTTCATCTGGAAGCATGTCCTGAACTACCTCAAGTAGTGAACTGAAGCTTTTGTCACTCAACCCATATCTGGCCTTCACATTAACCAGATTTCACATCGCTGACAATAGTGTCAATGACTCTTTGCACCCCGGATACAATGGCTTCTTTGAATCACTTTCCAATGTATCATACATAGGGCCATGTGCTTGTTGAAAAGATTCATGTCCCAGATCACAAATCATATCCTCTAATCGATTTTTGATGTCAACATCAACTGGTTCAGTTTGCGACCCCCTCCGCATGTCTGTCAATTCACCATGCCATATCCATGTGGTATAATTCTTCTTAATCCCATCACATAGAAGATGCTCCTGTATGTCGTCCAACGCTTGGCGTCTCCCATTCAAACAATTGATACAGGGACAGAAATATTTTCCATCCCTATCCGGTAGACTTCTTTCGGAGGCAAATTGCAAGAAATTTTCAACCCCTTCCTCATACTCAATCGTGATGCGACTTGCATTCATCCAACTTCGATCCATCTAATTAATAACTCTGTGATACTCACAAAGTTATTCCATGCATGAAAGCCTCACTTTTTTCATTAAAGGTATGGATCTATCCCATTCACGAAGACATATTTTTATAGTATATTCATATGTATAGGTTGACTTTCTTATCTTAAATTTGATGAAATTTTGGCATCATTTTGCTTTGATCTCCGAGTACACGACATGAAAGCGGTGATATGAGTTATACCATAGTCAAGTATGCACTCGGAGAACAAAATGAAATGCATTGTTCCGAAATTTCATCATATTTAAGAAAATAATCACAACCTTTACATATGAATATACTTAAAAAATATGAGTCTTCACAAACTGTCCAAACGGACAATTCAAGAATCAATACAATGATTAATCCAAACTGTCCGGAAGAATCACTGTAATGAATCTCAAACGGGAAACTAAGGTTCACTCATAATGAACATCAATTGTATATATAAAGCAATAGTCATTAACCACATAAAACAAGTTGCAAAAGCACGCGTATACATATAGAACCTAACAAAAATACTAAACACATTCGTAAGTACCTATGATGATGTCACTGATAAACTCCAACAAGGAATCTAGTGATGACGATGCAAAGAGCAAAAGGGCAACTGCCTACAAATGATGTTGAACATTGAAGATGTTATATTATTTTTACTTATTTTATAGAAACTTAAAGAAATTAGCAAGATAAATTTTAAAATAAACAACTTATTCATTCTCTATATGGTATCAGTCTAAGCCTATTGTGGAATTCAACACCACCACTCAGCTTCCAATCCAATGGCCTTGTCCTCCCTAACCTCCACCAATCCAAAGGATGTTGTGGAAATGATCGACACCACCTGAAACGACCGCTTCTACTTCGCTTTAAATCGTATTTATTAAATATTTTTTTTTTCAAGAAAAAAAAATGAAGGTTCAAATAAAGTCCTTGTTAATTTTAAAAAAAAAAATGTAAAAGAAAAACATAAAAAAGTATTTGAAAATAATTTATCAATAGAAATGTTAACGCGTTATTCAATAACGTAGTTTAATTGATTTACATATACTTGCCATACAAACCATTATTACCAGTTTATAGCTTGACGTCTAAACAGTCCAAACAGTCCATACAGTCCATACAGTCCATAATAAAGAGCATAGTAGAAAACATGTAAACAGAGAATTTTCACAACAGTCTTCACCAAAGCTTCTTGTACAACTTCCATTTCACTGTTCTTCTGCTCGCCCAAATAATTGGGGTCATCACAGGTGTCAACCACAAGACACAAAATAGGGTAAGTCATGATAAACAAAATTTAAATACAACCAAAATATTAGATAGAAAAAAATTGACTTACGTTCTATTTAAATAAAATACAGAAAACATATTAAAATCGTTATTAATATATATATATTTTTTTTTCACCCATAAATTAAATAATTTATTTTCCACTCATAACACATAAAAATGCATGCTCATCTTTATTATATGATGCATGACTGAGATCTCAGCAACGTCTAAATAATTGTGGCCACTGTCAGATAACCCCACCCTCACCTTAGTGGAACGAACTTATCCATCCGGTCAGGGTAGCTCAGTGGCGCATAGGATTATCACTCCCATCCATGTGATCATCATGGTGGTGTGGTCCTCACTGTTTCTACCCCCTAGTTATATGGACTCAGTTTAGTTATCTGACACTCCTCTTCACGAGATTTAACATCTCATCATCTCATACCCCACTGGGTATATGCGCATGACAATGCATAACTGGTTCATTTTATCTCTTTATTATTTCATTTTCGTCACTTCTTCACATCACAGAGTCATTTTCACAGGGCCTTCATCCCAAACTCATCACAAATCATCATCACAAATTCTCATCACAGATAATGATTTTTAACACACCAAATGTATAATTGTTCACAATTCTCATGTTCAAATTTTATAACATCAACATTAATATATCTTCTTAATTACGTTAAAATAGCTATAACAACAACAATAGAATGAAATAAATCAAAATAAATCAAATAATATCAAAATTATTTCTTAAGAGATAATAACAAAAGAAATAGGTAGAACGTAAGTAAGGTTCATTTCCAAATAAAGTAACTTAAGGAACATGAAATATAGATTATCTATGATTTATTAAACCTTAGTCAAAAGACTATCTAATATAATTAATTTAGAAGAATAGGTGAACAACATAACACATGGTTAATCAAAGATATAAGCAACAAAGTATCTATTCATAGATTTCAAGAATTGTTACTAAATAAAATTAGTATCAACTAACCAAAATAATTTCCAAAACATAAATCTAAAATTATTAAGCATCAATTAGTAAGTTAGATTCAATTTATCTCTTCATACTCCTCTTAAATTTCTATCTCTCTTTAATTTATCCACTTAATTCTTTACTGAATTAAATAGTACTCATAAATATAGACAGGTATTTAAATTTTATTCATCAAAACCTCCCTATACCTCAAATGCTTTCCACAAATTGCACAACCTACTCCTTTGGTCCAAGCTTCACGTGGCCTTGCTTCTTTCTCCTTGGAAGAATGTTGTGAAAATGATAGCTTAAGAGAGGCAAGTGTACGGTTGTGGTGTGTGTGTGTGGAAACTTAAAGGTTTGAAAGCAACATGCAAAGGTGAAGAAAAAAAACTGCACGGTTGGTTTCTTTAGTGGCTGTCCCAAAATTTACCTTCCTTTCCTTATATAGCTTGATCCCATAATTGCATTAATTCTATTGGTTGAAAGCTTGACTTCTTGGCCCAAAAAAAATCTGCACGGTTACTAAAGATAAAGCCAAGTAGATTTTTCTACTTCCTTTGATAGAATATGCTTTTGCATTTAATGCATTGATTCCTTTGGTCTCCTTACTTTCCATATGCTTGTTTTTAATTGGTTAATCAATGTTATCATTTGCTTTGGCCCCTCCCTTCAATTCTGGTTTTCCTTTCACGTGTGATAGCATGATGCAAGGCTTTGTGATATTTTTCATTCCTTCTTGGCCTCATTAACCGTAGCTAGCTAAGTCCACAAGGTTATATGTAATGCTTTTCTTTTTCTGCTTTGTTCGTAAATTTATTTGCACAGCTAGAGACATTATTTATAAGATCCCAACGGTCAAAAGTTAGATATGTAAGTTAGGAGTATACCATTAAAATTTCAAGACGATCCAACGGTGAACAACTTCAGAATGAGTAGTTTACTAATACGGGTTTTGGAAAAAAAACAATATTCTTATCCTTGCACATGGCTTCATTTAATTAGTTCTTATCTTTTCTTAACCAATCTTGACTCTATAATATTTTTCTTTAAATTCTTGAAATAATAAAATCCTATATTCTTATTGGTTTATTTAAATCTTTTTAGCCTAAAATTATTTCCATCCTTCTCACACAATTTCTCATAATTTAGATAGCTTGAATTAATATATATATTTAAATTCTAACAATCTTACTAAATGGTGATTTTAATTTGCTAAAAAAAATTAGAATAGCTTAAATGGAATTTTATTTCAAAATGTGTATTAAGTGCTAAAAATCCTTCTAGATAGGGAAGTATAATTTTCTAATCATCCTTAAATATCTCCTTAAATCCATATTCAATAAATAAAATATTGGGGTGTTACACCACCACTCAGCTTGCAATGGCCTTATTCATTCTCTATATGCAAATCATACTATGTAATGCAAATCACAAGTAATTCTCTATACACATGACTCGCTTAGTGCCTTCTTACTGGTACTTATTAAACGTAAAAATATGTTTTACTGCAAATTCAAGGGGATATCACATATGAGTGGACTTTTCCTAACTTAAAGCTAATTTGTTTTGGAAGTTAAAAGCTACTTTTTAACTTGCTACACTACAAAAAGAACACCTATACTGATATGCAAGGTATGGCTATCAGCCTATGTATGGGTGCAGTAATGATGATAGTGGTTCTCCAACAAGAGTTGTACCAATCCAAAGCAAATAGCAGTGAGCTACACTAAAATCTTTACCTGTAGAAAACACTAAAATCAGCCACTAAGCTGGCCTAAATTCTTCAACCAGCCATCTACGCAAGTTTCTCAAATCCATAACATTCAATCCTAACCATTAACTACTTTGTGGTCCAGGAATCAATATACAAAATGAGTTACTTCATAAGATATTCTACAATATGCAAAACTTTTAACCATTACAAGCATCTCGAAAACAGGTAAAAAAAATCAATCTACACATTGTCCATTACATTATAAGAACTTTGAACACAAGAGAAAAGGTATAAGCTCATGGTTTTGTTGGCTTTGTTCCCTTAGGTCACACTTTTTCTTACTAGTAAAGACTAAAAGAAGTTCCACCAACAGTGGAAAAGAAGCTACACAAGACAAAAATAAGCTCAGAAGAAGAAGAACACAAATGCAGAAGAAAAAGAAGCTCATGGTTTCGTCAATCGAAGGACACATACCTTGTGGAAGCCACGACACTAAACAATGGAACCCGACACCGACAATGGAACTGCCATGAGTGTGAGCTAACACTAACAATGACAACGATTCAGGTGACCATGACCGTGACTATCGTAGGCGCATTGAAGGGCAACACTGAGAGTGAGAGATAGGTGCGAGAGTGAGGATGTTTAATTTAGGGGTTAGGTCTTATAATACCAACATCAGTTTTCATTGAAAAATCGATGTTAACATCTTCATATTAACATCGGTTTTCTTAAAAACCTGTAAAACTGATGTTAACAGTAATAGGTTAACATCGGTTTTGTTAAAAACCTAGAAAACCGATGTTAATGTATTCCTGTTAACATCGAGTTTGTTAAAAACCTGGAAAACCGATGTTAACGTGTTCCTGTTAACATCAGTTTAACCATGTCCTATTAATTATGAATTTGCCACCGCATTTTCGTTAACATCGATTTTCCAGAAAATCGATGTTAACTTAGCAATGTTAAAAGCAATTTTTGTAGTAGTGCTTGCTCCAAAGAAATGTTGGTTCAGATAGACAGAGAGAGAAAGAGAGTTCTCGTGAAAAGGTTACAGGTTCCTATATTTTCTAATGCCTTATCTTGCCCTTCTTTCAATAGTGTCCACTCTTTTCTCGTACTGCAAAGGTACTATTTGACAGAGAATGCAACTTGACATAACTGACAATATTGGGTGTGGTGGGCACTATTTTATAAAAATTAACAATAATTGTTTCAATCTAGCAAGTATAATGAATGGACTCTCCTTAATTTAGTATTTTTAGAAGTTAACAATAATCATTAACAATATTTTAAAAGTCGAAGATTTAGGATTTGTTTAGGGAAATTTTTTCATAAGTAATTTAAAAAAAGAAAATAAGGAAATGAGGTTTTCATGAGAAAAATAATTTTTTTTATTAACTAACTTTTAAAAACTCACAAATATAACTTTTCTAAAAGATGAGATGACATTTACAAATAAGTTAATGGAAAACTCATTTTAATTTATAAACAAATTTATTTCATATTTTTCTTCTTACTTTTTTTTCTAGAAGTACTTTTAGAGAAATTTACATTTCAGGACCTATTATTTTTTTAACCTAATTGTATTTTCATATGCTAGGACCTAAGTGTCACAGCCTACTTACTTTTAAGAATTAATTTAGGTATTTTTCCTTTTCGACAATAAATGTTTTCTGTTTATATTTATCTTCCAATGTCATAAAGGACACTAAAACTAGACAGAAATATCGTTATACAAATATGTGAATAACTTAATAAAAAAAATCTCATTTCTAGTTGATATCTTAACCAGAGTGCCCTTGAGTAGGGGCGCACCCACGACATCCGTTGGGGGAACCTTGGCCTCCCCTACCTTTTCCCAATTTGATTTTTTTAAAATAAAGTAATCCAACAAAATAAATTAAGTAATTATTTTTTTTTGGGATTTTATTAATGTAAATAATAAGTGTTATTTATAATTTTTATATTTTAATAAAAAATTATTGTTTAATAATATTTCTTTTAATTATTGCATTTTTAATTTTTGTGGAAAAGCATTTGTATTATTTATTTTTTAAATAGTTTTTCTTTTATAGTATGTTACTATTATTTTTATTATTACCATTATTTTTAAATTTATAGATAATTATACTTTGCAATCAAATGAATTTATTAATCTTTATCAATTAATGGGTCAAACTCTATATATTTTATTGACAACTTAAATTTTGAAACATGTTAACAAACATTCTATCTTTAAATGTTTGTCATAATTTGCTTTTAAAATTGTAGTTTTTATGTCAACATTCAAGTTCTTAGCGGCATGTGAAATTAGTAATTGTCATTGGTAAATTTGGGTCTTTAAAGATATGTTTAATATTGTTTATGTAAATGTATTAACTATTTCTTAAAAAATATTTTATCCCTGGTATCTTATTGAATCTTGGATCTGCCCTCCTTGGACATTGGTTGAAAAAGTAAAAGGAGAATCATAAAATTATAAATTTTAAGAAACAATACAATATCCAGTTAAAAACACTTCAAAATTGTGCTCTGCATATCTTTTATTGTGTTCTCCTATGATTTTGTCTCGTTCTCCTGTGATTTTTTACTTTTTTACTAATTATTTGTTCAATCAACTTTAAACAATCATGTTAGGTTAAACCAGTTCATGTATTGAAAACCATTGTCATATATACACACACGTTTTGTTATCAATAAGAACATATGCTTTCAGTCTTGTATGTACAAATAATAAATCTTGTGATACATCACATATATTTTTCCAGCCATAACTCTGCAACCTGGGTAATGCATTGGATGAACATGGAAGATAAATTTGATTTTACTATCATCCCAGAGGTAAATAAGAGCAAACGTACGATTTTTGTAGATAATTAATAATCTTTGTCGCCTGTCAATAGTTCAAAATTCTAACTAATTGTGATGAACTGCTTTGTTTTCCAGTTGGATCCAAGGATATTGAATATGAAGTTTGCCATGCAACTATTGATGGGAGAGACCATAACCAAAAAAAGAAAAGCTAACCACTAATGCAAATAACTATTGGGACTAGCTTAGCGGGGCACCCTGTGAACATGTCCTTGAGTAGTCTTAACTATTTGGAAGATGATTATATTATGTGTAAGGAAATTAACTGTAAGTACTTTGAATTTTTTGTGACCACTGTCGTTATTAATGTTGAGTTTAAAGGAAGCTGTAAGAGGAATTGAACCAAGGTTGAAGACTTGATTATGTTTTAGCTTTTTACATGCCCAATCATTTTGATGGCATTTGTAATTTATTTAAGGGGTTCAAGTTAAATACCTTGTGATTTTTCTTTAGCATGTGCATTCTCATGATCAAGCATACATGGTTTTTAAATCTTAAAGAAATCAAATGGTTTTACAAAAAGTTAAGTTCTCAAAGGCTAAGTTCTTTAAAAAAGAAAATCTTATTGCTTTAATCGATTACACAATCAATTTAATCGATTAAAGACATTCAAACTATTCTAGAAAAGCCTTGAAGAACAGTTTAATCGATTATTGGTTTCTTGTAATCGATTACATAGTGTTTTATGAAAAACCATGCATCACTGGTTTAATCGATTACCTCCTTCTTTATTCGATTATCTTAATTCATTTTTCATGATGTTGTTCTAGTTTAATCGATTACTGAACGGTTTAATCGATTATTGTGTTCATGAAACCATTTCCAGAAAATTGATGAACAGTTTAATCGATTATCTAGTTACTTTAATCGATTACATATGGCAATTTAATCGATTACACTAACAGATTAATCGATTATTGTCAGTTAAATCTGTTTTGTATAAAAGCTTGGTGAGTCTTTTTCTTATATATAGACATTTGAACGATTTACTCAGTACAAGAGTGACTTACCCAAAAGTTTTCTGAACTTTCATAAGTGCTCAAATTTATGTTTACTCTGAGTTCAAACAACATCTTGTGTGATTAAGATTTTTGAATTTTTTAGAGAAGGTGTTTTAAAGAAAGTAGGTTTTGAAGATTGTGTTTCTGAGCTATTATGCTTTACAACCTGAAGAGTGTGGTAATTTCATTTCATTTCATTCATTCATACATGAAAGATCTCAGGTTGTGTTTATCTTGAACCCATCTTTTTAGAAGTTCTAACATTTTCGGTTGTATTGTGATATATCAATTGGTTTCTTTTCAAGCTTGCTAGAGTAGGGTTCTCTAGGTTTGGAATTTGAGTAGGTTTCTCATTATCTTGTGATTTGTATTCTAATAGGGTTTTAGAATCAGTATCTTTGTCTAGTGTTGATAAAGAGGTCACTTGTAAACAGCTTGTAAAAGATTCTTTGATTTAGTAATTACTCTAACCTAGTGTGGGTTGGAAGCAACTGGATGTAGCCTCCAAGGTTAAGAGGTGAACTAGTATAATTGTTTTGTGTTTAGTTTAGATTTTTGTATGTTTCATTACATGTCCTTGTGAACTCAAGCATTATTATCAAAGAAACATTTTTCTGTCATTGCTTTTATAACTAAGGGTGATCTAGGGTGAAGAAAGATTTCTGAATTTAATAAAGGTGAACTTGTGATACAATCCTAAGTTTCAATTCCACAATTGGTTTCAGAAAGTTTTAAATTTCCAGTTTGAACCAATTCATCCCTTCTCTTGAATCATTTGTAGTGTATTCATAGTATTTTCAATTGGAATCAAGAGCTAGTTCTTGAAAGATATTCAAGATCACTTTCTTTTTAAAAGAAAATGAATACTACTCAAATAATCTTTAGAAAGAGAGCTTCTCTCAATCGTCCACCAATGTTTGAGGGTGAGCATTTTAGTTTTTGGAAAAATCAAATGCAAATCTTTATTTAATCCAATGATCCCGGTGCATGGAATGCAATTGAAAAAGGCCCTTTGATTCCTATGAAATTATTGATAATAAATTGGTTCCCAAAGAATGGGATGAAATGATAGATGTAGAAAAGATGATTGTGCAATATGACTTTAAAGCAAAAAATATGATAACATCTGCTTTGTCTTCTAATGAATTTTTTAGAATTGTGAGATGCAGGAGTGCAAAAGAAATGTGGGAAATGCTAGAAGTAACTCATGAAGGTACTGATGAAGTCAGAAGATCAAGGAAGCATGCCTTGATTCATGAGTATGAAATGTTCAAAATGAACAATGCAGAAACCATTTCTCAGCTACAAACAAGATTCACACATATTGTCCATCATCTTCTTGGCCTTAGGAAGACCTTTGATACTAAAGAGTTGAATATCAAAATCTTGAAGTGTCTCACAAGGCCATGGCAACCAAAAGTCACAGCTATCAAGGAGTCAAAAGATCTATCCAAGATATCCATGGATGCATTGTTTGGTAAGCTACTTGAATATGAAATTGAAATGTTACAACTAACCAATACTGAAGATGCAGCTAAGAAACATAAGACCATAGCTTTGAAAGTTGCATCATCTAAGGTTGAAATAGAAGAAGATTCAAGTGAGGAAGATGAAGATGACAACATGAATCTAATTGTAAAAAAATTCAGCAAATTCATGAGAAGGAACAAAAATAGAAAATTTCAAAAAGTTCAACAACAACAACAACAAAAAGAATGACAGCAACACCTCCACAAACTTTACATGCTTTGAATGTGGAAAGCCTGGACACAATAAATCTGAATGTCCAATCTTCTTAAAGAAACAACAAGGTGAGAGGAAGATTAAGAAGGAAGGAAAGTCAAAGAAAGCCTACATTGCATGGGAAGATAATGAATCAACAAGTTCTGAATCAAGCAGTGAGAATGAAGAAGAAGCAAATGTGTGCTTCACTTTAACTTTGAGTGATGATGACTACTCAAGTGCTGAATCTGAGGTAAGCTCTCAATATGATAACATTGTTGATGCTTTTCATGAAATGCATGATGAGGCTCAAAGGCTAGCAAAGGAAAATAATAAGCTGAAAGGAGATCTAAGATGGCATATCACCAAACTTGCAGAAATGCAAAGTGAACTTTGTAAGTTGAAAGAGGAAAATGAAAAATTTCTTTCAAGTTACATGGCCAATTTCTTTCAACTTTATAATTGGAGAAGGAAGCATAGGAGACAACCTCAAAACTATAATCAGAAATGTTTTATGTGTTGAAGGCTTGAAACACAATCTCCTAAGCATAAGTCAATTATGTGACAAAGGATTTAAAGTGTCATTCAATGACAATTGTTGTTTGATTTGTGACAGTCAAAGTGGTGAGGTTATCTATGTTGGTAAGAGAAAGGGTAATATTTATGTTTTGTCCAGTGACCATGCATACACTCATAAGACTAGCTGCCTTGTAAGTAAAAATGATGAAACTTGGTTATGGCATAGAAGAGTTAGTCATATAAACATGAATCACATGAATAAACTTGTGAAAAAGGATTTGGTCATGGGTTTACCTAAACTTAAGTTTGAGAAGGATAAAATATGTGAAGCTTGTTAAAGAGGGAAACAAACAAAGAATTCTTTTTCAAAGCAAAAATGTTGTTTCTACTTCTAGACCTCTTGAGTTGCTTCATATGGATTTATTTGGTCCTTCAAGACCCATGAGCTTGGGAGGAAATTTCTATGGTCTTGTTATTGTAGATGATTACTCAAGATATGTAACACCCTAATATTTCAATATTTATAATTGTGAATTATTCTTGTGAAATTATTGATGTGAATATTAAATTAGGTGAATGTTATATTTGATTGATCTATATTATTATATGAAATATTAATTAGAGGTATTACAAAAATAGTTTAGGGAAAATGACCATACTACCCTTCCCTTAGATAAGAAATGACAGAAAATGTCCTTAAGGTGAAAATGACAATAACGCCCCTGGATATTTTTAAAAATTACAAAAATGCCCCTAGATATTTTAGTGAGATATTTTAAAGATGGAAATTATATAAATGCCCTTGGATATTTTGGAAATGACAAGAATACCCTTAGATATTTTTGGCTAGATATTTTATGGTAGAAATGACAAATATGCCCCTAGGATGAATGATGAATTTACCATAATATCCTTCAGGCCAGAAATGACCAGATATCCTTAGAAATTTTGTGAGAACCTGATGAAATTACAAAATACTCTTGGCTGGCAGGATATCAAAATAATTTGTGACAAGAAACTCTAGAATAGAATTTCTATGGATTTTATAAGGAGACAACTTTGAAACATTAGTCAGACGAATTCAAGCATTGGAAAAATATGAAAAAATGATAAATAGAATCTATAGAATTTTCTCTAAATTGTGGAATGTCCAGATTTATTTAATTAAATGATTTAGTAATTTTGATGATCAAAAGAAGTGTGGACCAATTAGAATTAAGATAAGAACAGTCTTGTATGAAAAGTCTATATGACACTTTGTATAGATTGTTTGTGGGCAATTTATATTATAATTGAAGTAAGTTTTTGGAAAACTCTAGAATTATATTATTCAATATTATTCTTAAGTAGAAAAAAATTCAAATTAAATTTTATTAGAAAATGCTAAATGCCATGTACAAAGTAAAAATGAAACTAGAATATTTTTTTCATTTAAAAGATAACATGATATGTAAAGAATGAAAGAAAAGCATAAATTTTCCCTTGACCAAGCTACTCCATGTGAAATGCAAGAAGAGTGGAGAAGATTCATGAACTTGGACAAGTGTAAGGACACTTGGAAAGTGAAGGCCACTTGGAAAGGCAAGTCATTATGGCTTAAGAGATTTTTTTCTATAAAGTAAAGAGATAATAATGAATCAAGTTGAAACCCAAAGGAATAGGTAGAAACTAAGTTAGGACATAAGGAAACAAGGAGAAACTAAGCTAGAATGAAACTAAATTAGTTGGAAGGGTAAATATGTCCTTGAATAATTAATTATTTTTCAACTACTATATAAAGGGTGGTGGGGACCTTGCTTGGAAATCACTTTCAAGACATTCCCTTCCATCTCACGTGAAGTGCTCTCTCATATCCCTTTCACCCTTCATTTTCAAAAGTCTAAATAAAATAGAAAATACCCCACCATCATAGAAAGAATCATGTGTAGAAAAGCTAGCTAGGAGGAAGAATTTGACAAGCTTTATAGGAAGATACAAGGTACATATAGGGAGGTTTATACTAAATATAGTTTAAGTATTGTTTTTTTTTCAAATAAGTATTTATAGAATCTTATTTATTTCTATGGAAAACAAAGCTTGCACACCATGTGTTTGATGAATTGTTTCAAAGAAATAAAGATAGTTTGAGTGTATCTTGTTCAAATAGATGTTTGAAGTTCATGTGTTGTTGAGTGTTTCTATGAATTTCTATGAAATACATGTGTTGCCTAGTATTCCATGAATCCTTATGAACTTCATGTGTTTCCATGAAAATTTCTACACAAGCTAAGTTCTGTACTTGAATTCTGTTGAATTTCTGAATAAAGTATGTGAGATAGAAATTGAAGACTGATGTTTTAAATACATATGAGATGATAAAGAATTATACATTAAAATGAATCAGTCTTATATGTCTCGTAGGCATATGCCCAGCGGGGGTTAGTCCGCGTTATTTGCCTTAAGAGGAGGTGTGTTAGATAGCTAAACTGAGTCCGTGTGTTCAGACAAAAAGGAGTCTGAGCTGGGGGGTGATTGGCAGTGAGGACCACGCCACCCATGATGATCACATGAAGTGTGGGTGACCTTCCTATTGCAACACTACAGTACCCTGACTGATCGGATAAGTTCTGTGCCACTGGGATGGGGCTATCTTGACTATTGGTGCCAAAAGATAAAAGATAAAAGAGAATCATGCATCATGTTAAGAAAGAAACATGTATCTCGAGATGAACACCTGCATATTTAATATATTCTGTTACTTAAATTATGTTTATCATAAACTTACCCTGTATTTTGTGTCTGTGATTGACACCTGCTATGACCTTAATCTATTTGGGCAAGCAGATGAACAGTAAAAGAAGAATTGGCAGAATGATGTCTGAGGACTCTGTGAAAGATGCTTAGTTGAAGATATTTATTGTAACGAAACACTTTGGTGATTTGTAATATGTGATAGGACTGATATTGGTTTGTATTATACTCTATAATATTGGTCTGTATTATACTTTATATTATGTCAGATTTAGAAATAACAATCGGTGATGAATAACTTTTTATGATACTGATGATTAGTAACTTTCGTATTGATTATTTTAAGCAAGAAGAAAAGAATTTTCATTAAAAAGTGATAATTAATAGGATGGAAAAATTGAGGCGTTAAAAGATACACATGGACTTTGTTCATAAGATCCAAGAGTGATGCATTCATAGCATTTAGAAAGTTAGTCAGGATAATTCAAAATGAAAAAGATTGCAATATTGTTTCAATTAGAAGCGATCATGGTGGAGAATTCCAAAATGACTACTTTGAAAAATTTTGTGAAGAGTTTGGAATTAATCACAATTTTTCAGCTCCAAGAACACCCCAACAAAATGGTGTTGTGGAGAGCAAAAACATATCTCTTGAGGAAGGTGCAAGAACACTTCTAAATGAAACAAACTTGCCTAAGCACTTTTGGGCTGATGCTGTAAGTACAGTTTGTTATACTTTGAATAGAATTTTCATAAGGCCTATTTTGAAGAAAACTCCTTATGAACTATACAAAGGAAGGAAACCAAACATATCTCATTTGAGAGAATTTGGCTGCAAGTGTTTTGTATTAAACAATGGTAAAGATTCTCTTGGCAAATTTGATTCTAAAGCTGATAAAACAATTTTTCTTGGTTACTCTTTGCAAAGTAAAGCTTATAGGATCTTTAATAAAAGAACATTGTGTGTTGAGGAATCTGTCCATGTAATTTGTGATGAATCTAATCCTTCCAAAGAGAATTTGGAGTATGATGATGATGCAGGTCAAAAGGAAGAATTCTTGCAAATTAATGATCTGCATGACAAAGAAAAGGCTAAACCAAATGATGAAATGGAACATTCTACACCCTTACAAAAGCAAAAGGATTGGAGGACAACAAAAGATCTTTCTCTTGACAATATAATTGGGGAAGTATCCAAGGGAGTTTCTACTAGATCTTCTTTAAGAAATCTTTGTTGTATCATGGCTTTTGTTTCACAAATTGAACCAAAAAGTATTGATCAAGCTTTGCTGGATGAACATTGGTTAATGGCTATGCATGATGAGTTAAACCAATTTAAAAGAAGTGAAGTTTGGGAGTTAGTCCCTAGAACATCAACTCATAAACCTATTAGCACAAAATGGGTTTTTAGAAACAAGCTGGATGAAAGTGGAATCATAGTAAGGAACAAGGCTAGATTGGTTGCTAAAGGATACAACCAAGAGGAAGGCATAGACTATGGTGAAACTTATGCTCCAGTAGCCAAATTAGAAGCCATAAGGTTGTTACTTGCATATGCATGTTTGATGAATTTCAAATTGTTTCAAATGGATGTCAAAAGTGCATTTTTAAATTGTTACATTGAAGAAGAAATATATGTAGACCAGCCCCCTGGATTTATTGATCACAAACATCCTAACCATGTTTTCAAATTAAGAAAAGCTTTGTATGGTTTGAAACAAGCACCAAGATCTTGGTATGAAAGGTTAAGCAAATTTCTGCTTGAACAATCTTTCATAAGAGGTCAAGTGGATAAAACCTTGTTCATTAAGAAAAGAGGAAATGATATCATGCTGGTTCAGATATATGTAGATGACATTATTTTTGGTTCAACTAATCAATTTATGTGCAGAGAATTTTCAGTATCAATACAGAGTGAATTTGAGATGTCAATGATGGGGGAACTTACATTCTTTCTAGGACTATAAGTCAAGCAATTAAAGAATGGAACTTTCCTTAGTCAAGCCAAGTACTGTCAAGAAATGATCAAGAAGTTTGAAATCGAGAATTGTAAGGATGCTGCAACACCAATGGCAACTTCTACCTATCTTGACACAGATGACAAAGGAAAAGGTGTTGATGAGTCTAAATACAGAGGAATGATTGGATCTGTGTTATACTTAATTGCTAGTAGACCTGATATCATGTTAAGTGTTTGCTTGTGTGCTAGATACCAAGCAAATCCCAAAGAATCTCATCTAACTGCAGTCAAGAGGATCCTCAAGTATCTCAAGTCTACACCAAGAGTAGGACTTTGGTATCCAAAAGGTACATCTATCAGCTTTGGATATTATGATTCTGATTTTGCAGGGTGCAAATTGGATAGAAAGAGTACAAGTGGAACATGCCACATGTTAGGAAGTTCACTGATTTCTTGGCACTGTAAGAAGCAATCATGTGTTGCCTTATCCACTGCTGAAGCTGAATACATTTCTGCTGGAAGTTGTTGTGCACAAAGCCTTTGGTTGAAGCAACAACTTCAAGACTTGGGAGTTGAGATAAAAGAGATTCCATTGCTGTGTGATAACACAAGTGCCATTAACATATGCAAAAATCCTATCATGCACTAAAGGACCAAGCATATTGAAATCAAACATCACTTTATCAAAGATCATATCCAAAAGGGTAATATTAAAATTGAGTTTGTTCAAACCAATTATCAATTAGCTGACATTTTCACTAAGCCTTTGGATAGAGATAAATTTTACACACTTAGAAACATGTTAGGAATATTGGATGAATCTTATGTGTGTTAGCTTGAAGTGTATATGCTCATTGACATGAAATTGCATCATTGATTGGCCTTTAATCTCAAAATCATACAAAGTTGATATGTGCTGCATAATCACTATTCATCCTGATAATTCTACTGTTATAATCGATTAAGGCACAAATTAATTGATTAAATGAACTTGAAAAGTTGTTTAGAATGATGTTTGTACTTGTGTAATCGATTACAGTAAAAGGATAATCGATTATTCTTCATGAGAAATTTTTCCAAAAATTCAAACTCATTGGAATAATCGATTATGCCATCGAAATAATCAATTACATAAGCTTAAAATCCTTTCATAAAATTCAAACTCACTGGAATAATCGATTACAGTGAATGGTAATCGATTATCTTGTATGCAAATTGTCTGAAAACTCAAATTTTCACTGTAATAATCAATTACTTTTCGAAATAATCGATTACTGTCTCTGTTAAAACTGATTCTGCTTATGAAATAATCGATTACATAAGAATATAATCGATTATCCATGGAGTTACTGCAAAATCTGTAGTTTTATCTTGGAAATTGTAACTGCCCAACTGTCCCAAAATTTAAATTTTGAATCAAATGTGCTTTTATGTTAGTGGGTTAATTCGTATCAATTGTTACACTTTTCAAATTTCAATCTTGGAGCTAAATTCTTCTATATAAACAGCCTATGTGAAAGGGAAGAAACACACCATTCTCATATTCTATCTTAAGCCTTGATGTTCCTCTTTTGTATCTTGAGCCTCTGTCCAAATATCCTTGCTTCACTTAGCCAATATGTCTGCTCCTAAGAGAACCAAATCCTCTAAGAGAAAGGCTGAAACTGAAACTTCTAACCCAGCAGTAAGTAGATTAGACCACTGGTTTTCAAATGAAAGAGAGAAAATGACCTACCTCTAATTCAATGCAACCAAACTAATATGTTCTCCAAAACACCTTGACCTTGGCTGGTTCAGTAGGGAAGGCTTTCAATTCCCAGCCATGCTTGAAGCCCAAGGTTTGAAGAAATTTGTGGAGAAGAAGGGTACCTTTTACCCAGTACTAGAGAAGGTGTTTTACACCTGCTCTAAGTTTTCTATGGAGGGAACAATCTTGTCTCAAGTGAATGGGGTAGCCATGGAAATTACTCCTAAAATTTGACAGGAGGTTGCTGGTATTTCCTTTGATGGAGAAAGGAAATTTGAGGAGGAAGCAGAAGGATACAATAAGGTGGAAACCTACAGAGGAATGCTACTTGATCCTCAAATGAGGCTAAAGTTGAGGCTCAGCACAGGTCTTATGACTCATGAGGACAGACTCCTTCACTACATCATCACCTACATCCTAACTCCTAGGTCCACTGACCATGCTCAAGCCACAGATGATGATCTTCAGATTGTTTATGGTCTAAAAAATGGTATTCAGATGAATTGGATTCTCATAATTCAGGAGATAATGCTTAAGTCTAAAATATTGATGAACTACCCTTTTCCATATGCTGTCCTGATTTCCAGATTCATTGATTACTTCAAGGTTGATGTTACTAATGAGGTTGTTGATAATACTAATTCCAGCAATAGCCTCATTAAGGTGAAGCATCTGACCAAGCTTGGAATGGTCAAAACTCCTTATGGATGGCAGATGGCAGGGCAACAATTGCCACCAGCTGAAGGTGAAGAAGAAGCTGAAGCAGAAGAAGGAGAAGAGGGTGAAGGTTCTTCATCATGAGCATAGAGCTGAGACAAATTCATCTTTGGAAGAGATGAAGTCTACATTAGAGAACATAGAAGCTAGGCTTGTATTGGATAATATGGATAAATAAGCTTAGATTGCTTAGGGTGCTTCTGTTTATCTCTATTGTTGCTATTTCATTATGCTCTTGTTATCTTTTGTTGTTTAATTTGATGTTTGCTGGTTGTTTAAGTATTTTAAATTTCTGTTTGATTAATGTATTGTTTGCTGTTGAATCAATACAAGTGTTTTTTTTCTCTCCTTTTATTCCCCTATTTTTACTATACTCATTTTTTGTCTTTGATAAGCCAAATAGGGGGAGAAGTATCTGTAATTTAGGGGGAGTAATGATTGAAATATTGTATGATATAAGGCGAGAAAATGGTATGTAACATGTACTGCATGAATGCTTTTAACTGTGAAAGAATCTACCCAAGTGAGGGGGAGCATGTTTTAAAAATGATGGATGCTTATGCTTGATCTTGCAAAAGATGACTTAGATTTCAAGAATCATTCATCCCTCTAAAGCAATCAAAAGAATAGCAAATGGAAAATTGATTTGGCATGCTCAAAGCCAAAAAATGGGAGATTGTTGAGTTTAAAGGAAGCTGCAAGAGGAATTAAACCAAGGTTAAAGACTTGATTATGTTTTATCTTTTTACATGCCCAATCATTTTGATAACATTTGTAATTTGTTTAAGGGGTTCAAGTTAAATGCCTTGTGATTTTTCTTTAGCATGTGCATTCTCATGATCAAGCATACATGGTTTTTAAATCTTAAAGAAATCAAATGGTTTTACAAAAAGTTAAGTTCTCAAAGGCTAAGTTCTTTAAAAAAGAAAATCTTACTGCTTTAATCGATTACACAATCAATTTAATCAATTAAAGACATTCAAACTATTCTGGAAAATCCTTGAAGAACAGTTTCATCGATTACTGGTTGCTTGTGATCGATTACATAGTGTTTTATGAAAAACCATGCATCACTGGTTTAATCGATTACCTCCTTCTGTAATCGATTATCTTAATTCATTTTTCATGATGTTGTTCTGGTTTAATCGATTACTGAACAGTTTAATCGATTATTATGTTCATGAAACCATTTCCAGAAAGCTGATGAACAGTTTAATCGATTATCTAGTTACTTTAATCGATTACATATGGCAATTTAATCGATTACACCAACAGATTAATTGATTATTGTCAGTTAAATCTGTTTTATATAAAGCTTGGTGAGTCTTTTTCTTATAAATAGACATTTGAATGATTTACTCGCTTACCCAAAAGTTTTCTGAGCTTTCATAAGTGCCCAAATTTATGTTTACTTTGAGTTCAAACAACATCTTGTGTGATCAAGATTTTTGAGTTTTTTAGAGAAGATGTTTTAAAGAAAGAAGGTTTTCAAGATTGTTATTCTAAGCTATTATGTTTTACAACCTGAAGAGTGTGGTAATTTCATTTCATTTCATTCATTCATACATGAAAGATCTCAGGTTGTGTTTATCTTGAACCCATCTTTTTAGAAGTTCTAACATTTTTTGTTGTATTGTGATATATCAATTGGTTTCTTTTCAAGCTTGCTAGAGTAGGGTTCTTTAGGTTTGGATTCTGAGTAGGGTTCTCAGTATCTTGTGATTTGTATTCTAATAGGGTTTCAGAATCAGTATCTTTGTCTAGTGTTGATAAAGAGGTCACTTATAAACAGCTTGTAAAAGATTCTTTGATTTAGTAATTACTCTAACCTAGTGTGGGTTGGAAGCAACTGGATGTAGCCTCCAAGGTTGAGAGGTGAACCAGTATAATTGCTTTGTGTTTTGTTTAGATTTCTGTATGTTTCATTACATGAACCAATTCACCCCCCCTCTCTTGGTTCATTTGCAATGTATTCATAGTATTTTCAGTTAAGCAATGGTGTTATGAATGATTTTAGGGCGATTTCGGAATGTGTTCATTTAGAATATGTTTAGTGGTAGATCACAAATTGATATCTTAGACCACTCTTTAGAAGATCCAATAGTGTCATGTAGGATTGAAGATCTCTCACATTTTTTTCTTTAGTGGAAAATCTCATTTTGAGATCTTAGGAAAAAAATTATTTTTTTTATCATTGTGTAGATCTTAAGGGTTCTTCTACAATAACCGATTCTTCATGTTGGATATCTTTTCACCTCTTTTATTGAAAAATCTAGTGCAGATAAGATTTTGAGCTCAAGATCTTAAACTAAAGATGTTCTTAGGGCCTTATTTAGATGGTCTTGGCACACCTGCTATTGTTTGCTGCAAATGTTTACATTAGTGTTGCTTTTCCATAAGTGCAATCAACTAAAACAAGTCATATTTTAACACAATTTAATTATTGATGTTGGTCTTGTACTTCCGAATGTGGGTTTAAGTATGGTTATATTTTACTCTGGAGGAACTATATATTATTATATTCTTACATTTAGGTTATTTATTTTTTATGATTATACATGGTAAGATAACAAAGTATTTGGAAGATATATCGGGTTAATCCAAAAAATGTGCAGGCCATGTCTTTCTCATGTATTAATTGACATTCTTTTTGGGTGTTGCAAGTCATTGATGCATTCATTCACAGGCATCGTTGCAGCAACAAAGTATTCTGATGATAATATATTTTTTGGCGATGAATAGGTAGTTGGAAACAAATGAAATCAACTTATAATTAGGAGTTTTGACCATGACAAGAATGTAAAAATTAGGGGAAAGAAACTCATAAACATTATCAAGGAACACCATTAAGTCATATTACATATTAAAACCAAAAGTTTAACGAATTAACATAAAAATGAACAACCCCAAAAATAGAATATGACTTAGCATCATACAACACAACACAAGGCTACCCTAAGTCTTACAAAACAAAATAAAAACCTAAAGCAGCCACACAACAAAACGGCTGACAGGTGAAGGTTACCCTTTGGTGCAACCAAGTATTCCTCATGTCACAATTCTTCAATGTAACGACCCGAATTATAAGTTGCTAATCTGGATGCTTGATGTGTGTATTATATTAATTAAATTACATATGTTATGTTGATTGATTAATTGTTTTATTTATAACTTGCTATTTGAGTGCTTTTGTCTTGGTATGCGTGCTTGATGGGTATTGGACATAAGTCAACTCTGTTGTGCTGTTGTTGCTGGTTGTGCACGTTAAGTGGACATACTGTGTCAGCCATGTTTATAAGCAGCAGGCTGACACAGCAACAAGTTCACTCTTCCTTCTGCTACCTTTGCATTTCCTCTGTTTTCTCTCTAAAACTCACCCAGAAACCTCTCATTCTCGACTCCTCCTTTGTTATCTCCGACCTACGAGAGCCATCGTAGCTACTGTGAAAATCCCGACATTGAGAGGAACTTCGTGGTTGGAACTGAAGCTTAGGACAAACACACCATGAAGCTCGTGAACGAACTCTTGGTTAGGTAAGGGGAGTTTGTCGTGTTTCTTAATAGCTTTAGGTACCACGGTTTGGGGGCCAGGGAGTCCAGCCGTGATGATAACTGCATGTCCCCGGTGTGTAATTTTTTTCCCAGAAAAGCTACGTATTTTATGAATGGGATGTGGTATGCCTTAAATCTGTTGAATGTGGTTTTGTGATTGATGTCTGGTGTTCCTGTGGGGGAGTATATGTTTTAAGTACTCCCCTGCATGTGTGAAGTTCGCATTTTGATGCTAAAAGGCTTCTAAGACACTTGCGGGAGTGTTCATGAAGGTGATGAGTACCGGGACGGGATGGATGTGTTGCACATAGACATCAACACTTGTGTTTTGATGTCGGCTACCGGGATGGGTAGGCCAAGATGAGCGGGTTACGTGGCATGCACGAATGCATGCAGGACGTAATGATGTGTTGCAAACACATCTAGTTTTTAGTATAGTTTAATGTTAGATTTTAATTAAATATGTAAGTAATAGAATAGAATTAGGCTAGTTTAGTATTTTAATTACTTTGAACTAATTTCAATACCATTTGAGCATTTTACAGGTAAAAAGGAGGAGAACTCAAGCAAAAAGAGAAAACCAAGTTTGAAGTCCCACGCTATCAGCGTGGGAACTCACGCTATCAGCGCCATATGCAGGGAAAGGAGGCTAAACTCTCGACTAACTCACGCTATCAGCGTGGGACCTCACGCTAGTAGCGTCAATAAGATGAAACCCAAATAGAAGCCTCGACTACTTCACGCTATTAGCGTGACAACCGCGCCATCAGCGTGGGAGAAGCCTGGAAGCAGCCTAGAGACTCGAAGAACTCACGCCATTAGCGTGAGGAATGGCGCTATCAGCGTGATCCTTTCGAAAGATCCACGCTATTAGCGTGGAGTCGCGCGCTGATCGCGTGAAGTTGATTCTGCTTCCTGTTTTAAAAGATTGATTTTGTAATTGGGCTTATCTTTTGGCTTTCTTACCCTACTTAAACCTTAGTATAAACATGAGGCCTCTGAATACCTAAGGGCATCATCATCCCGCAGCCTTTTATCATTCTTTGCCTAAATCATCACTAGAAACCCTAGAAATCAAGAAGTAAAGAGAGTTTACTGCACAACCATGAATTCTTCTACTACTTTGTTCTTGAGGCCTATGGCAGGCTAATTCTTATATTGTGGGAAGGCCATGAACTGATGAGTTATCCTCTGTAATTTGACTGGTATTGAATTATATGTTTTGCTTGTTTTAATTCTTTTCTGTTCTTTATTTTATCTTGATTGGAATTGATCACTTCAATTAAGT
Source organism: Glycine latifolia (assembly GCA_013407115.1). Classification (NCBI taxonomy): domain Eukaryota; kingdom Viridiplantae; phylum Streptophyta; class Magnoliopsida; order Fabales; family Fabaceae; genus Glycine; species Glycine latifolia. The sequence continues at coordinate 58,509 of QARZ01040509.1, forward strand.
ATTGAGGGGTAGGATTCACAATGGGAACGTTGGGGTTCTACTTTCTGACCTGTTAAGAATAACATTCATTCTTCACCTAGGAATAGGGATGCGTGAGTGCGGAGTCTATAATATGTTCTTTACATGCTTAAACTGATAGATTTCACTAAGGAATTAGGTTTTCAATTCAGTCTAAAGGGTTGGTTCACTAAGGAATTAGGGATTAACTATTATAGAAAAGACTTATTCTCCGAGCAATCACAACAGGAACCCATATGATATATTCTCTAAATGCTTAATCTGACAGAATTCATAAAGGTTTAGGGTTCTTGATCAAATTAAAGGGCTGATTCGCTAGTTATCTAGGTTTCACGAATAAAGAAGAGATTTATCATATGTATACATTAACTTAACAAACCAGTCAAGTGAAAGAGGAGAAATCAGAAGGGATTGCGCCTGACCACAATTACTCGTCCATTGGTAACTTCCCTAAAACACTTTACTGCATATTTCTTTAATTCTTGTCTTTTAAATTACACAATCAACCAAACTTTTCAACAACACTTCTCTGCGTATTTACTGTTTCTCCTTTCAATCACATTAATTTACTATTACCGTGAAAATCATTCCAATCCCTGTGGAGACGATACTCTACTTACCTAAACTTTATTACTTGTAAACGATCGGTGCACTTGCCGTAATCGCGCAACACGTAACTTAGTCCTTGTTGGCGGACATCAGTAGACCGGGTTCCTTACCCGGCATCGTTCCCTTAGAGTCGTTAAGACTCACTTCCCTTTCTATAAGGTATACCGGTTTACTTACCTGGGTGATACATTAGAGCTGTTGAGCTCAAGTTACCTCACCATAGAGAGAGCTATCGGGTTGCTAACTTGGATGAGCTCGTGTCCTCTCAAGAAAAGAGCCACCGGGTTCCCCTACTCGGTTGAGCTAGTGTTCCTTCTTCTAGAATGGCTGGGTTCCATGCACGTGTCGTCTTTAGAAGCTCATCCTTCCATTTCCTTAGAGAGACCAAGTTCCTTACCCGGGGTGGATCGTTTCCTTTAGAATTGCTAAGTCCAAACCCCTTTTCTTGAGAACTGCGAGGTTCTTTACTCAACAGAGCTTGTTTGTTCTTGGGAAATAAGCTACCGGGTTCCCTTACACCCTTGTGTGGGTTGGTGAAATACAAACTCGGGGTCTTACAAGCGCTACCTGTTGTAATCGATTACGGCGCTTATGCAATCAATTATAAGGAATCTAAGGACCTCTTGACCACCTTTGGCAAAACCTTACCAAACCCAACCGACCTCAACAGAGTTCCTCCGACCTTGCCTATTTTACTACCCTTTTTTTTCCCTTGTCCAAACTTTACCCCTCTGACGACCCCTACCGACCTTGTCCGAGTTCTACCAGCCTTGACCGACCTTGTTCACCTTCGTCCGACTTTGTTCGGATTCTTACCTTGAGATAGTATGTCTAAGTGCCAACCTGGACACCTCGCACTTCACACTGGTTCACTTGTTTGTACGTGTTTGTGAATGACGTATATGATTACGTTTGTGGCATTCGAACTCGGCCTATGTGATGGCTTGAGATGAGGAATGCGTTTGGATGTACATAAATACCCACGGGGGTGTATGGCGTTATCCTAGCCAGGTCGGGTTGAACCTAGTATTGGGTCATACATTGATGGTGTCGTGGTGATATTCTATGTATAGTCGTGAGATGCTGGGACTGGTTGGTGGTAAACCTTGCGAGGACCACGGTCAATGCATCGTTGGGCCCGTGTGTGGGTAGTATGTTACATAGGGGGTGTATGACGGGATACCCTTGCGAGGAAGGATTGTGTTCCTAGCTGGGTCATACATTGATGGTGCCTACATAACATACGACATTTGCATGACGAAAATAGGATGGTTGACTGTATAGTACGGGAAGTACTGGGGGGCCACGTCTATAGGAAGATCCTTATGACACCCATTTTGGCTGATCACCATGGGGGTGAGTCCTGTGCACAACAGAGTGACCCTTACGTATTGCAGTAATCATTCATACCATGGATTTTGGCCTATTTTCGGGATGGTACCACATTGCATAATGAGAATTGAATCAGGAGCATGCATCATGCTAGATATTACAAGTTGATTTATGAGATGTTTGCGGATGTCCATGGATGTTAGTGTAAACAGAAGCCATGGAGATGGGTGGGGCTACACTAAGCATAGAGGCGAAGAACAATGGGATGGTTAACAAGGCGTACTAGGGTGATGATCATTGAGTAAAGGATGTAGGCTATATTAACAAATTTAAATGGTCAAGACAATCAAACTAAAGTGTCAACTGAATAGTCAATTTGGTACTAGAAAAGCTAACCATTATATTAACTTTTTAAAAAAAATCTTAAATTGAGTTTTTAGGCCAAATTCTGACTAAAATGTTTTAGTCTTTTATTCCACAAGTCTAGAAGAGGGCAATTGTTAAAGGATTTCACGTAGATTCTTTTTAGAAGTTGTCTTCATCTTCTGTGTTGAAAATAGATAGGAGCATACGCTCTGTGTGTACATGAAATGACCACATGTTGCAAATAGTAATCTACCTGAATTACGTATACGATTCAGATAAAGTAAGCAGGAAAAAATAGGTACAGTCACCGAAACATGGGACCACAAATCATCTTTCCAAATGCGGCTTTTTGACCGAAATGGGATCATTTTTAAAATTAATTATCATTTAGAGTAATTTTTAAAAATTACCAAATTTTAGTAAGTTTTAGAAAATATGTATGATACGACTTCTAATTCAAAAGTGGTAATATTTATTACGATAATTTTTGTTAATTTTTTTAATTGAAGTCGTAAAGAAATTTACAACTTCAATGTTTTTTTTTCTGTTTACAACTTTGAAGTCGAAATTTAGTTTATTTTTATTCTTATTTATATAGAAATTGTAAATATATTTATGACTTTTAAATTGTATCTCTATCTTTATTTTTATTTTTATTAATATATGGGTTACGACTTTAAAGTCGCATACCTTTTTTTTGTCTATGACTTCTAAGACGTGTGACCCTTTTTTTATTTGATTTCTTTTTATTTTTTAATAATTTTTTTATTTGAAAATTTCTTCAATTTTTTTAAAAATTTTGTGTAAGTTTTTTTAAAAATTATAAAAGTTAGTTTAATTCAATTATTTAAATATGAAAGTAATTTTAATTTTTGTAATTTGGTTTAATATTTTGTATTTATTTTTTATATCATTTTATTTAAAAAATTAGTAATTTATGTTATAATTAATTTTTACTATATTTTAAAAGACTTATTCTAATATGAAAATATTTTGCTATTAATATTAACTTATAATATATGAAATAATATATATTTTTTAATTTTGTTAATTAATTTTTACAATTGTCATTATCTTAATTAATCATTTGTCACAATAAAGTTAATTACATTTTTTTAACAATAATTGTAATATAAAGGCTTATATTTAACAAATAAAATTGAAATACATTAAACATTCCTTTAAGAAAAAAATTCACAGTGGGATGATATCCCACAACGAGTTCTTCTAGATACGTGTCGAGATCTTTCATCTTGTTGCACTTGATTTGTTGATGGATTTGTTCTTCTTGTTCTACCACCTCTTCCTCCTCTTGTTCTAGGATGATCACGTGTTTGTGTTTGATGTTGTTGAAGAACATGATCATCATTGTCGCCATCATCATCATCATTATTGGTGGTATTTGATTGAATATTTTTAGTTTAATATTTTTCTATTCTTCTTAGCTTATTTGACTTCTCTTGGACTTTTATTTTCCCATTCTAATTCAGTTTTTGCCTTAGGCAAACAAGTGGACTTAATTGATAATTGTTGCTTCTCTTCGGATTTTTTTCTTACTTGACCTATCTTCCTTGTGAAGGACCTAGAAAGCTCTACAGAACTCCAAATGGCGCATAAGAGTAGTCCCTATAAAATTAAGGAAAAGATCTTTGATTTTGTCAGAAATATGCTGATGGCATCCTAAAACCAAGGCAAGTGAAGGAAGATCTTGAAGTCCACATTGAAACACTTCCTTTGGTGATTAAAGGACCAATGACAAGGGCTAGGACTCAAGCACTCCAAGAACATATCCAATCTAACTTGTATCTCTTGGAAAAGCATGAAGAAGCCCGCAAAATTCAATTCAAATACATAAAAAAAAAGTGTTGTCTATGGTAATAAAAAAAGTGCTGTCTGTTTTAATCAATTATGACATGTCTGTAATCGATTACACAAGCAAATGTTGTCTGTTTCACAAAGTCTGTCTATTTTAATCGATTACAACATGTCTGTAATCGATTATTGTCTGTTGTAGTTGATTACAACATGTCTGTAATCGATTAAATCAACCAGAAAAGTGTAAATAGTTCTATTTTAATCGATTACATGTCGAATTAATCGATTATTTTGATCATATATCAGTTTCCAGGAAGGATGAGAGCAAAATAATCAATTACCAAACCAAGTAATTGATTATTTAGGTTAAATAATCAATTATATGGACGGAATAATTGATTAAACCCGTTGATTCTGCAAAAGCGCTAATTTTGAAAGTCCAAGGATATTTTTGAAAAGTTTGTCTTGTAAGCTACATTTGGACTTCATTTAGAGCGCATTTTCATTTCATTTAGCTTGTAATTCATGGCCTATATAAGCCACATCACAACAGATTGTAAGTAATTTTTGGATTGAATGAAATTAGACTGCACTTTGTGTGTGAAGGTTGAGAGATATTCTCCCTTGTTCTTAGTGAAGAACTTCTTGTTTCTTATCAATGACTTCTGAGCTATTGTGGTGATTCTTGCAAGACTTATTGGAATTCCTATTTCATGGTGTCAATCCAAATCCACTTCTATTCTTCTTCCATAATCCATTTCTGAAATTAGGAAAACATAAACAACCCCATTCAAGAAAGAGTTGCATGCTCTATTTTGAAGTTGAATTGAAGATTGACTTCCATTGCAAGGAAGATCAAGGCAAATAGGACTTGAATCAATTTAGGAGTCCATCATAAGTCGAGGCCAATTTTGTGATTTTGAGGGTCATTTTAGCCTTGGAAGTCATAACCACTGCACTTGAATTTTAGGTTGCGAATTGGTGTAATTAATAATTAGTTAGTATATGCCAAATCATGGCCAATCCTTTCCTACTGACTCAGTCACTATACATTAGTACAATTAGTTAGTGGATGGTGACACTTCATTTTAGCACAAACACAATTTGTAGTTTCTTTTAGAAGTTTTTAGAATTGAAACCCTTTCTTTCATTTTCTCTCAATTGTTTTTCATTGTTCTTCATTTTCTTCTTTATTTTTCATTTCTGTTCTTCCATTTTCCTACACTAATTTCATGGGTCTCCCATTGATGATGATCATGGAAGTCTAATCAATCAATCAATCCAAGGATCCAGTCCAAGCAAAGAGAATTTGAGTTCTGGTTTGGTATTTCAATTTCTGTGTGAATGTGTTTAGGATTGAAAACGATTAGGTTATGGATTTATTTCTTAATTTAGAAGTGTAACCACATTATTTGGATGATATTTCAATTAGGCTTGTGGTTTCAATTAAATTAGGGGTTAATTCGATTGAACTACTTCTAATGAAATTGAATGAACTTTCATAACAAGATCATTATCTGAGAACTATGATAATTCACATTGCTTGGTTTGGTGAATTGGATTGATGTTCTTTAATCTGTTTTACAATATCTTTAATCAATTTTGTTAGTTTCTTCAGTTGTAGTTTGTGTTTTCGCAATTTTTGTTTATCTCATGCAAACTGTTCGATAAAAATCCCCCTATTATTTACTAGTGAATTGAAGTTGGAACCATATTGATCATGTCTCTGGGTCGACCTAGGTTAATCCTGTGCAACAAAATTAACGTAGTTTAATTGTTTTGAAGTGATATGATATCAGTTATCAAAACGGGCGCTGTTGCTGGGGACACGGTTCATTGTGTGCTAACTTTAATTCACTCATAATTAGATAATAACATTAGTAAAATATAAAAGAAAAAAAAAATATTTGCATTCATTGCATATTTACATCCTGTTGCATAATTGCACTTTGTTACATATTTTCATTGTTTCTGTTGGTTGTTATGAAGTGTGTGTGACATGCTGGTGCGAAAACATAAAAAAACAAAGAAAAATAGGGGAAAAACAGAGTAGTAGTAGAGAGAGAAGTGATGTAGTGTAGTTGTGTTTGTTGTACAATTTGTTGTCTAGAAATTTTCCGTCCTGTGGAATTTGGCTGTGAAACTTGGCAAATTCGACCTCTAACTAGGAGTTTTAGCATAGTTTTAACAATTAGTGCAACCGCATTCTAGTCATTTCATAGTAAACTATCTCAGAATGGGCTAAAAATTTCCTAGAATATGGAGAAAATTAATACATCATTTTGACCATGTGAGGGACAAACACGGTCATCTAGGGTCCGAATTGCCAAATTCGATGATCTAGGCCACTTTTGAATTTATTTTGTGTTTTCATGATTTTAAATATCACAAAAAAATTACAAAAACAAGCATGATTTTAAGATATTTACTGTGGTGTTTTTGAATTTTTCTAAAATTCTTTGGGTCAATTTTCCATTTTTTGTTTCATTTCAGCAGATGTTGTGAATAGTGTCCTCATAAAGTAGCTGTCTAATGTTTTTGTGATTTCTGTGGTTTTTGTCCCTTATGAGTTGAACTGTGCATGACTAGGTCCAAACCAAATGATTTGCATTCATATGATCATGAGATAGATAGGACATTTCACAGATTGAGCAGAAATAATAGTAGTCTAGATGAATTTGATAGTGTAGTTCTATCTAGTAGTATAGTATATTCTCAGTTTTATGTTTCTGAGTCTATTTCTAGTTCTGAACATCTTGATTCTGAAATTTTTGTTGATACAATGGTTGATAACAACCTAACTCTTAAGGAATTGGCTACACATGATGTTGTTTACCAACCTTGGTGTATTCAATATCCTGAGACTGAGGTTAGTTATGAGCTAAAATTTGGACTGATCCATTGGCTCCCAAAGTTTCATGATCTTGCAGGTGAAGATCCACATAAGCATCTTAAGGAGTTTCATGTAGTCTGTTCCACCACGCGACCACATGACATTCATGAGGACTATGTGAAGATGAAGTCATTTCCATTTTCTCTGGATGGTGTTGTAACACCCTGAAAATTTACAAGTAGAAAGATATTTGTGTTGATTAATTGTTTAATATAAATCTTGCAAACTGTTAAAGTGTCTTGCATGGGTGTTTGTGCGTGAGAGGTGAAAGTCAAATTTTATGGCTGAGATAAGCTGTCTGTACAAGCATAGTAAAAATGGTGGTGGCTCTGGTGGCTGTTCGGTCACACAAGTGGGCAACTATGGTAGCTGTGATAGCTGGCTGATTCAAGTTGTTGGCAACTTGCCTCAGTGCTTCGTCTATAAATAGCAGTGCATAAAGCGGAAGCACGATTCACTCTTACTTCTGTACGTGTTTCTCTTCTTTTCTCTCTCTAAACTCTTTGCACCAGAAATCTCTTCTTTCACCTTCTGCACCACTTAAACTCTCAAGAACCACCGTAGTAGCGGCGGAAAATCCTCTCCATTAAGAAGAATTCATGAACAGAGCTTAACCTTTCATTCCTGGTCACTGTGAGAACGAGTGTTCTAACAAAACACACGTTAAATCAAAAGAAAAGAATCCCTGTTGAGGTAAAGGGAGTTTTATTGTGTTAATAATGGTTTTAGATGTCATGATTGAGATGTCCAAAAACTAAAGTGCTCTCATTCAAACATTGAAGGACGATTGAGGGAGGCACCCTCCTTGAAGGTAATTTGTGAAGTATTCATTTTCTTTTTAAAGAAGGATAGTGATCTTGAATAACTCTCAAGAACCTGCTCTTAATACCAATTGAAAACAATAGGAATATCCATAATAACCAAGATGGGGGGGGGTTAATTGGTTAATAACTTGGTCTTTTAAAATTTTCTTTTCAAAATCAGAGTTAGGATCTAAATCACTTTAAAACCAAGAAACCTTTAATTCAATCAATTCACTAAGCTCAAGGAAACTATGTCTCAAAATAGAACTTGTTGAGTAATGATAAGAACACCAAGAATCAATGAACAAGATAACCAAAGGAAATTAGAGAGCAGAGAATCAACACAAGAATTTATACTGGTTCACTTCTCAAGAGAAGCTACATCCAGTTTTTAATCAACACTAGATTAGAATTCCACTATTGAAAATTTCAGTTCTTACAAGCTTGATTACATTTACTCTTTATCAACCCTAGATAAAGAAAGGAAATCTAAAGCCTATTAGATACCTTATCAACAAGAACCAGAGAACACTACTCTATTCTTCCCTAGCGAACACTACTCTAGTGCAAGCCTCAAGAACAAATTTACAACAACATCCAAATATAGAAAATCAAAACAGAATTACACCCAAAGAGAATGGAGAGAAACAACCTGATGATCCGATGTTTATGAATGCAAATGAATTACCAACAGAGTTGAATCACCAAATGAAACTCAGAACATGCTCTCCTATTCTTCTTTGAAATACTCTTGCCCAAGTAATCAATCAAGAACTCATGTGGATTAAGAAGTGGGACAAGAGGTTTATATGCTCAGAAAAACTCTTTAAATCTTGTTGAAGGCTTGAAGGTAATCAGAAATTCGTATTAGACAAGTTGTTAAACAGAGCAAGCCTCACTTCTATTTATAATAAAATTTCGTAACTAACATTAATCGATTAAACGCGCCAAATAATCGATTAAAACGCTTTAAGTAATCGATTAAATCACCATTTTAATCGATTAAAGTGTTCATATGTTTTCTGGGTTAGAACAACGAGCAAAATAATCGATTAATACGAGTCATAATCGATTAAACCAGTAGCACAACAATTCATTAAAACCTTGTGTAATCAATTACGAGAAACCGTAATCGATTAAAGTAGTGCAACATGTTTTTCTGATAGCATTGTGTAATCGATTACAATACCTAGTAATCGATTATTGTAGTAGAACCATCTTTTCAAAAAGTCTTATGTAATCGATTACATTACATGGTAATCAATTAAAGTGTTCATCAAAGCTTTTCCAGATTTTGAAAACTAGGCAAATAATCGATTAATACGCTGTTGAATCGATTAAACCAATGCAATTTGCATTTTTCCAAAAACATTGCTTCTTTGGTTCATTTATAAAAACATGCTTTGATTCTTTGTTAAAACACTTAGACAATTAAATGATGAAATGCATGCAATGCTAGGATCAACAGATTGGACTCTTTAACACTTCCTTGATTCACAATCTTCCAGGGCATTCCAAGGCATGTGAAAAAGCTCAAAACCATTCTTCAAGTCCTAAGCTTCAAGCTTTAAGATGCTCCCCCTATATCCAACAATCTCCCCCTTTTTGGCTTTGAACATGCCAAATATTGATTGGCCATCTGTTTAAGTTGGAATTGCTTTGAGGATGAGCAATATGAAAGTCTTGAACTTTGTTAACCTGAAAATTAAATCAGCCTCTTTGCCAATAGCAAGTGTTAAGAATTAAGCTTGCATTAATCATTTATTTTCATTGGATTTGCTCCCCCTGACTTGATTTACTCCTTTATACTTAGTTAATTTCATGAATCATTGATTGGCAAAAAATCAGCAGAAAAACATAGTACAACAGAGAGCAAAACAAAGAGTTGCATTTCAAGTTTCAATCAATCAATTTTTCTCCCCCTATTTGGCTTATCAAAGACAAAAATGATAATGGCACAACAAATAAGGATAAGAGACAAAGCAAATTTCATTAATTGATAAGGAAAGTGCAGTACATTGATCAAATAAGAAAAATAACAGAAAAAATAAAGTACAACAAACATGAAATACTAAAAGCCTAATCCTTTGTGACCGAATAATCAAGGATAATCCTAGCTTCTATGGTTTCTATCCTAGATTTTATCTCCTCCAGAGAAGTATTAGTCTCATCCCAATGCTCATGATGTAGTGATAGCAAGGCATCCATCTTCTGAATCATTAAGGATTCAAAGGGCCTATAAGTTGGTGCAGCAGGGGCAGCATCTTCATCATCATCATCATCATCATCAGCATCAGCATCATCATCAGCATCATCTCCTTGCTCAGGGGCAGGAAGTTGTTGTCCAACCATTTGCCATCCATATGGGGTCTTGGTCATCCGCAGCTTGGTAAGATGCTTTTCTTTGATGAGGCTGTTGCTGGAGTTGGTGTTGTCAACAACCTCATTAGAGACATCAACTTGAAAGTAGTCAATAAATCTGGAGATAAGAACAGCATATGGGAAGGGATAGTTCATCAACCTTTTGGATTTCAGCATTATTTCCTGGAGAAAAAGAATCCAGTTCATCTTAATGTCATTCTTCAAGGCATAGACAAGCTGTAAATCATCATCAGTGGCTTGGGCATGGTTTGTTGCTCTAGGGGTAAGAATGTATGTGATGCTGTAGTGGAGAAGCCTATCCTCATGGGTCATGGGTCCAGTGCTTAGTCTAAGCTTCAACCTCATTTGAGGATCAAGAAGCATCCCCTTATAAGTATCAATCCTATTGTGCCCACCCACTTCTTCTTCAAACCTCCTTTCACCATCAAAGGAAAGACCAACAACTTCTTCCCATATTTCAGGGGTGATTTCTATTGCGACCCCATTAACTTGGGA
>QARZ01040512.1:0-21690 GCA_013407115.1 Glycine latifolia
AAAAAACCATTGTTGATGAAACTTTGATCAACAAACTTAAGAATATTAGTGCGCATAGGGACAACTGGGATTCATTCATGGATTTGGGTGGGAAGCCAAAGATGGAAAGTTCTTAGTTAAAACCTCCTATTGAATACTGTATGCATCTAGATTGGGAAGCCAAGTGGAGGAAGCTCTTGCAAGTGTTTGGAAACTTAGAGTCCCTCCTAAGGTCCACTGTATGATATGGAAATTATTTCAAAATAGGATTTCCACTGTAGAAATTTTGCTGAAAAGGAACGTCCGGTTGTTGCGGAATGGCAGTATATGTTCATTTTGTGGATTGATGGAAGAAACGTCCCAACATATCTTCTTTTCTGTCATAAAACTTATAGGATTTGATGCATAGTCACATAAATTCACTCAACTCACTAGAGAACCTGTGTGAACCAATTCGCGGTACGTTTTTGAAACGGGACACCAGATTTCTTCTATGAATTGGCTTGCCAATTGGAGATGAACCTACAGGGAAGAAGAAAAGAGTGTGGGCAGCTGCTGGGAACCTTCAGAAAACCACTAACACAAAAGAGCTAGAATATTGGAAATGAAGATTGCAGTCTAGGAAACTTTGAGAAAATCATCAACACAAAATGCAAAGATTGCGAAGACTAAACGACAGAAGATGAAAGGAATTGGTGTGAGACTGCTGGTTTCAAGAGTTGGTGGCTAGGGATGGGAAAGGGCGGGTAGCGGGCAGATTTGTCTAGTCCTGCCTTATCCCCATAAAAGATGGGGCATGTTCAGGTTCGTGTTTACAAAAAAGGATTGACCTCATAAGTTATCAATATCCTTTAAAATATTTAAAAATTAATTACTTTTACATCTTGTATCACTCCTTTTGGGAAGTGTTATATCAATGATTGAGATTTAACCTTTAAAATAAATAAAAAAGTAAATCACTTATAACAATAGGTTAACTTATATTTTTACATAAACTTAAAAAACATAATCAATTCATTGATATAAATCCATTGATACATCTGTAACTGAAAAATGATATTAATTAATATTTTAATAAAATAGATAATAAAATTTAAATAGATACTAATTTATATATATAATATAACTTATTGTAGATTTATATAACATGTATACTAATTATGTATACCACAAGTACCAATACTTTTAGAGCAAATTATATTCGCATCCCATGGGTTTTGCTCAAATTTCATCTGATATTCACTGTTCATCTTCCAGTTCATGATGTTCACAAGCGTCTTAGTTTGTCTTCTTTGAAATTCACAAGCGCTCTGTTTCTCTTCTTGTTCCACGATTTTTGTTCACGCTAGGTTTCTACTTGTAAGTGACCACTGAACCTTGTATATATGTTACTTTTAATATTTATTTAATTTTAATTGTTTATTGTTGTCTATTTCTGAATGGGATTTCAATGAGGGACAATTTGGGACCACTTATGATTTTTAAAATCATTCATTTATTATTGTTGATTAAAATGGTGTTGATGTTTGGGACCACAAGAACACAATGGATGAACTGATTGTTTATTATTGTTGACTAAAATAGTGTACAGGAACACAATGGATGAACTGGAATACATGGGTCTTGAACCAGACAACGTGGATATTTTGATCCACTTTACAAACCAATGGAGCGAACAAAGTGAGATATGCAATGTTGATCCTGATAAGTTTGAAATATTCAACACACATGACTATGTGAACAACATTGTTCATGACTAATACTTGCCACCATTCACCCTTTAATTTTGTAGTTTCGTTCTACTACTAGTGGCAAAATTATTTCCCTTAAGACTGATCATGATGTACTGAAAATGTTTGTTGAAAATCAAAATTCATATGTATATTAGTAGAACAAATGATAAGTTTTGGAACCTACCTATAATAGAAAATGTGAATAAACATGTGAGTGAAAATGTGAATGAATGTATGATTGAACATGTGAATGAATGTATGAATGAAAAATTGAAGAAGAAGAAGAAGGAAGAGTGTTAACACTGCTTACCAACAAGGTGAGTTCACGTCCAACAAAAAGTTAGGTTCACACCCAATTACAGAAAAAACAAAAAGAAGTAAGAATCTTAACATATTTTCAAGTTGAGTGGAAGAAGATGAGGGTATTTTAGACATAAAATTTCATTAAAAGTCATATGATCAACATATGTCTAATTTCTGTTAAATTATTAAATGGTGTTTAGGACAGTGTTAAGTGAAATTTGAACAAAACAAAGAGAATGCAAGGGTAATTTACTACTTTTAAGATCATGTACCGCTTACCCGAATTCTCTGTACCATGTAATGGAGAGTAATTAACTCGAATTATGTGACTATAGTTTGGTGTCAATGCTTGAGGTGGTTTGATCTTAAATCTCTGATGCCAAAAAGTCCTAAACAACACTTTTGGCAATTCGTTGGTGCTTCTGTCTCAAGGGAGGGCAAATAAAATATTTCAGTTTTATGGGCCTCCATTGTATGGAATGTGTGGAGATATAGGAACAAGTACATTTTCAACAGCCTCAACTTTGACCACTACACCATTATGTAGGATATTACTTTCTACACTTCTCTTATTCTTTTGGAGTGGCGAGCTCAACCTGGCGCGTGTTTAATGAATCTGGGAATACATGGACTTATTATGTGATGGAAGTTTAGTTTCGATTTATTTATAACTTCATTCGGTTATATATATATATATATATATATATATATATATATATATATATATACATACTAGTTTTTACACTCGTGCGCATACGCACGGGTCACTCTGCTCCACTGTGCCACATTTGTTCAAATAATTTATGATATTTAAGCCTCACATTTGGATGGATGTTTATAATACATGGCATTTCCCTCAATTGGCTTGTCGATTTGCTTCTTTGGTTGACGTTGATTGATTTATAAGACCATCCCTAGCTGACCCCGGATTTTCGCATATACCGGGTTGTCTCTTTATTGCAACTGTGATTGTTCATATCCGAGCATTGACAATTTCGGTCTCCGTGGATTTGCATAGTCCTGGGTCCTCCCCGATTTAGACAAGTTAAACAAAGAGTTAAGCAAAAGAAAAACCGGGAATAGACCCGACAATGTTGAACAAAATAAAACCGAGAACAAACTCGACAACGTTTGATACAGATTAAAAAGGGGCTCAAAGGCCCCAAACAGAAGAAAAAATTACAAATTAAAACCGCCATCCCAACCCTTCAACATTTAAGCTGCCCAGGATTGAGCTTGATCTTCAGTTGCAGTGGCAGGCACCACCTCTTCCTCCTCGCGGACTTGATCTTCTTCCAATTCAGTAACTGAGTCTTCATGAGGAAAAGGCGAAGGGATCAACTTACCATCAACGACATAAGCTTTAAAGTGCATACTGGTTGTGTTAAGCTCAACCCCGGGGTTCAAGCATCGAATTTGCTCCAACGTGTTCTTAAAGGATATTTCCACGGCTGCAGATACCTCCGTTCTCACATTATCAGCACCAGTCTTCGAATATGCTAGCTCAGCTTTGGTCTGCTTTAGTGTCTTCTCCATTTTGTCCAACAACACTTTCAAAGCATCAAATGCTGATTTTAAGGGAAGCTGCAAGAAGATTGAAGCAAGGATGAAGGCTTGATGTTTTAGCTTTTTACATGCCTAATCATTTGAAGGCATTTGTAATTTGTCTAAGTGGTTCAAGTGCATTGCCTTGTGATCTTTCATTTGCATTTGCATTCTCATTCTCATGCATACATGTTTTTGGATAAAATCTCAAAGCAAACCAATGATTTGAAAAAGAAGTTAAGTTCTCTTGGCTAAGTATTTGTAAAATGAAAAATTACTGTTTTAATCGATTACACAAGAATTTTAATTGATTAAAGACATTCATATTATTTCTGGAAAAGCCTTGAAGAACAGTTTAATCGATTACAGGCTTCTAGCAATCGATTACATAGTGCTATATAAAAAATCATGCATCACTGGAATAATCAATTATCTTGTTATATAATCGATTATCTTAACTCATTTGTCATGATGCATTACTGGTATATTACCACTGTCAGTAATCGGTTACACATGCCATTTTTGTGTCTTGAGCTTTACTGGTTTAATCGATTACTAGTAGTATGTAATCAATTATTTCCTCATGCTTCATAAACACTAAGACTGCTTTAATTGAATACTTTCGATTTAATCGGTTATCTTGTTCATGAAAACATTTTCAAGAAGCTCAAGAACATATTAATCGATTATCTACTATTTAATCGATTACATATGATTAAATAATTGATTACCTTGTCGTTTTAATCGATTATTGTCAGTTAAATTAGTTTTTTAAAAGCTTTGTATAACTTGTCTTGTTATGGCTGCTTGAAGGGGTTAGATTACGGCTACTTGGAAGGGTTGGTTTGCGGCTGCTTTGAGGGGTTGCGATTTCTGGAAGTCGGAGTCAAAGTGGATGCTGTTTGTTTTCCCATCTCAGAAACTGCAAAATAAAAGGCATAGTCAGAATGATATGTACATAATCATACTCGATGGTGCGGAAAAGCTGGAATGATATGTACGAATAAAGGAAGCAATGTTGGGATGGTCATGAACTTCTTTATATGCAGCTATCCGGATAACCAAAAAAGCATCAGCATTCGATAAAGCCGTTTCCTCAAAATGGTAGGAAGACAGAGAAAAATCATGGTGAGTATAGGACCAATAGAGGGGAAATTTCGACTCTACATCCCGGGAATCAGTAGAACAAAGAAAAAAAGGTTGTTTGTTGGGTTCGGCAACAACTTTAAAATACTTTTTTTTGAAATTTTTGAAAGAGTCGGTATATACACGAAAGGGCTTTCGCTCAGTATGACCCCGGATGGAGGTCCAACACCCTTTCTTATTGGGGGTTCCCTACCTGTTCTACCAGTTTGGACAGTAAAATAATAAAAGAAAAGAGGAATTGTACAAGGGATTTCTAAATGTTCACAAAAATGTTCAAAGGCTTTTATGAAGCCCCAACTATTTGGGTGAAGTTGTGAAGGAGCCAGATGAAGGTGGTTTAAAATGTCATTTGAAACTCGGATAGGGGAAATCGGATCCCTATGTGGGTAATCAAATCTTTATAGAAAAAGAAAAAAGAAGGATTATTCCCCTCCCTCAAACAGCAGATAGGCTCGTCCTTATCAGGGGGTTGTACAAAATTTTTTTCCTGATTCCCAACAGGAAGGGCAGTAACGTCCTCCGAGTTAAGCTCAGACAACGTTCGCAAAACTTCATGGGTTACCCATGGGAATTTAGAAGACATGGCAGGAGAAGGAGAACCGGGATATGATTCAACGGATTGAGATTCGGCAACTTGTTCGGAAGATGGGTCCATAAATACCTACGTCAAACAAATAAAAATCAGTAAGACAATAACATACCTGAAGAAATATATTTTTGATTGCGAGGAGAGTTTGAGGGGCTGGAAGAATCATCCGAGGCAAGGATGATATCCTCAGGTTCGTCAACATTCTTGGTAGAATCAGAAGTGCTACCTGTCATCAAAAGGACATTACTTGGCTAGGCAAGACTCGGTCTAGGTACAAGAATCGGGTTGTGATGACAAGACCCAAGCAACGACTCAGCCATCGAAGCAGAGCCAGACTATATAAGTATGCTGCTTTCATAAACACAATCAAAACATGGTCCGAATTGGGTTTCCAAAATAGGTTCTGAGGAAAGGGTGATGTTACTTTGGGACAATGAAGAATTAGGGTGCTTCACTTCAGAACCCTGAGAAAAAAGGGAAGTATGTTTAGAAGAAGCCCTAATATCTAAAGGAATTTTGGTTTCGGGTAAAGGAGTTTTGTTTTCGGGAACTTTAACTTTCCCTTTTCTGCTAATCCCACCAGTATATGAGTGAAGCAGAGCCTTTTCTCTCTCTTCTTCAGAAAGGGGCAAACCAAATAACCAATACCCAACTCTGGGGCGAATGGTTTGGCGTATCTTGCCTCTTCTTCGGGAGAAAGGCTCATTATAAAAGGAGAAAATATAAATTTTTCAAGGAAACTAAAGAACCAAAATAGTTGCAGCAAGAAAAGGAAACTAAATGATGAATCTAAATATATGCAGCAAAGAAACAAAACCCAGAAAATGAACAAAGATTGACAGCACCCCAAGAACAACTAACAGACTACAATCAAAGTAAAAGCAAAAACAAGAAGTGTATGGTATTGGAGGTACCTGTTTCTGTGAAGATTTCTTAAAACTCAAGAGATGAAATGCTAGTAATGACAAGAATGAGGGCTCGAAAACACAGAATATATAGAAAGAAGAAGCAACAAAACAAAGAAAAGCAAATAAAAATGAAGGGGGGATATATATAAGCACAAAAGAGGATGCAATGGTAACTGTCGGATTAATGCGAGACGTGGCATAACCGTTGGATACGTATCAAAATGTAACCGTCAGATTAATGAGAAACGTGGCGTAACTGTCGGATGTGTATGCAAAGGTAACCGTCAGATGGTGTGAAAAGTCGTATAACCGTCAGACGTGTGCTAAGCGTCACGTCTGGGGGCAAAATAGACTAATAAATTCAAAATTCATCACTAGCGCGCAGTATGAAATGACACAGCATTAAATGCGCATGTGTATCGAAAGGGCAAAGCAGCGCGCCAACAGTGCATTACGGCTAATGAAATGACAAGTGGCAAAAAGCAACTTTAAGACAGACGTTCCCCATTCCTGATCTGAGATACGTAGGCCCCTCGTGAATGTCCAAATCCGGGGGGGGGGGGATACCATATAAATCCAGGGGAACTGAAACGCATGCACTACTCGGATATGGCAGTAACAGTTGCAATAAAGAAGTAACCCAGAATATACAAAAACCAGGATCAAATGTGCGAGGAAGAAGAGATGATGCCTACCATTCAAAGTGAAGACCAAGCTCAATCCCGGACAACATAAATTTTAAAAAGTCGGGATGCCGATGTTGAGCTGTATGTTTTTTGCTTTTCTTTTGGGGCCTTTGAGCCTTCTTTGAATTTGTACCTAGCATTGCCGGGTTTGTTCCCGATTTTACTTTGTTGAATATTGCCCAGTCTGCTCCCGATTTTAATTTGCTTGACATCTGATGTCTTTTAACTTATAATTGAAACTCAGTGTTAGAATTTCGATCATATGCATGAATCCATACTATACTGGATTCTATTAAATGGTTTGACCAAAATCAAAAATATTTTTCGTAGTGTGCATAAATATTCATCTGGTTTCAACGACCAGGCATTCTATTATGCAAAGACTCTTTCATTTTATCTTTACAACCTGTTCCGAGTTTTCATCACTGAACTTAATTCCAACAAAGATTAATTTGCTACATGCAAAAATTGAATTTTTTAACCAAACATTCCTACATTCCAACCTGATAAGGGTTTAAATAGCATATTTGTTTTTGCCAAGATAATAACTTTGATGCATCATATATACGTGAAAGTCCGCGCATTATTTAACAACTCAGTCGTAATGCTGGGTTTGCTTTGTTATCATTCCAAATTATGCTTACGAATCCTTAACAAAGGAAAACATTATTACTTGCCGTAACCACAGCTTATTTATCCTAGCATGATTGCCAATTATGGAATTTTTTTTTTTTGAAACCCATGAAACGTTTGAACTGCATATATTGAGCATTTATGAAAGGAACTAATCAAGAGAGTGGATTATATATTGGTTATATACTTGAGTTACCTAAGAACCAAAACGAAACAGTTAATATAACTAAGAAGAAAAAAATTGTAGATCTGTTTAATACAAGCTGATCATGGTAATGGTTGGGATCATGGTGTTGGATATGACAGTTAGAGCTTAATGTTGGTGCAATATTACAGTAATTGTTGTGATCATCCTGTTGGGTATGACAGTAGAAACTTGCACTTGCAGCAACATTACAATTTAGTTGAAGGCACAATATGAGAACAACTTTGGATTATACATGTTCAGTGAGTAATTGATCCAAAATAGTTTGCAAACTAAATCCTGAATGCAAAAGACTAATTATCATTGTCAATAGGTAAATTTTAAATAACAATTCTATAATCAAGTATAAAGATTAGCACATACTATAGATTCTGGAAAACTTCTCTGAAAACTACATTGGTTGTTTTTGTTTGTGGTTTTCTCTCTTTGTCATGAATGAGAACTTTCAATCCATTTGGGCTCTTAACTCTTGAGAATGCTACATAAAGTTGACCATGGCTGAAAACTGGATCCGGAAGATATATTCCAACACATTCAACAGATTGGCCTTGAGATTTATTGATTGTCATAGCATATGAGACTATTATTGGAAATTATCTTATTACAATCTTGAAAGGCCAAGGAGATTGTGATGGTGATAATGACATGCGTGGAATGTAAACCAATGATCCAATATTTTTACCAGAAACAATTTGTGCTTCAATAACGTGATTAGCCATTCTGGTGACAATTAACCTTGTGCCATTGCAAAGCCCTTCTGCCTAATCCAAATTACGGATCAACATAATAGGTGTTGCTATTTTCAACTTGATTTAATGATTAGGTAATCCAGATGTTTTTAAAGAATGTAGAAACTCCCGTGTAATAGATTGGTAAACTTGGCTTTCTTCCACATCTGTCATGTCAATTGAATCAGAGCTTAAATATTCTTTTTCCTCACCTAGAATCATGTTTAATACACGGCCATTTATTTTGTCAACAACCTTAATGGTTGAAGCCAGTATGGCCTTGGTACTGAGAAAGTGTTGATCATTATAATGGTGGTTCAGATCTGGATATGTATTGGTAACAATGGATTCTATAGGATCGTTGAAATATTTAATTAGATTTTCAAATGGGTTTCTATATCAGAAAACTCATCATTACCTTGGCTTAAATTCCCATCACCAACTTGTATAAGCCACTCAAAAAACTTCTGAAATTTTTTGTGCATCATACATTTCTGAGTTATATTGCAACCGCATATTCCTTGTCAATTTTAGAACAGTGCAATAATCCCAGAGATACAAAGCATTTAAAGTAGCATTAACAATGTCTGATCTGCTTCCTTTAGGTATAACGGGTAAGATTTGGCGAAAATCACCTCCAAAAACAACTTTTCCGCCAAAAGGCAAACCAACTTCTTGAGACATATGCATGATGTCCTTTAAAGATTTGTCCAATGCTTCAAAACAAAACCTGTGTGCCATAGAAGCCTCATCCCATATGATCAACCATGTTGACTGAAGCAGGCCAGCTAGCTCACTACCTTGGTTGATATTACATGTTGAATTTTCTAAAGTGGGCATAGGGATTGCAAACTTTGAATGTGCAATTTTGCCATTGGGTAATAACAACGACGCAATACCACTTGAAGCCATTGTTAAAACAATTTCACGTTTGGAACGTAATGCATAGGCCAATGTCTTCCACATAAAAGTCTTGTCAGTACCTCCACAGCCATATAAGAAGAAAACTCCACCATGCTGTTTGTTGACAACATTGATGATGGAATTAAATACATTTGTTTGCTCATCTGGGTTTGAAATAAAATAAATAACCTGTTACATAGAGTGTACAGTTTAATTGTTTGTATTGTATTTGTAATTCATTTGATTATCTAACTTGTCAAAGTGGCAAAGCATGACTCAAATTCAGATTGCAATTGAATCCTGTCATAATTTTGCTCAGCATAAATATATCTATTTTCAAAGTGGGGTTGCACTGCATCAATTGGAAAAGGCATGGTTGGATAATCCTTTAAGGATTTTTTATTGGACTGCAGAATTCCTTCAATGTGTAGCAACGCTAAATTTTGTAATTCTTCAATTGGCAATTGCAATTCTGTGAATTTAAAGAATGAGATGTAATTTTGGATATGTGAACACAATATGTAGATTATATAAAAAAAAAAACATATATTTGTTGTACTTTACCTAGCATGTTTCTAAGCTTCCTTTACTCATGTAGAATCTCATCAATAAGATAGTCACATGTTTCACGCCAGACATGTTCTAGTCTGTCCATGCTATTGGATATAAGCATTGTAATAAAAAATTTTCTAAAAAATATACCAAAACCCCACTGGTATGCTTCTGCCAAAGCCTCAATGTGCCCCTTATCATCATGCAAAATCCCCATTGCAAAACAAGCTTCTCTAAATGAAGGATATAGTTGTCCTTGGACTGTACGGATTTGTTCATAATTGGTTAGCCCTTTAACCAATGTTAACATCATCCTAAGATAATATAATTCTCCAGTACTTGGAGGAACCCAGTTAAGCCTTCCAATGGTGTTACCTTATTTTCTTGGCTTCCAATGTCTGTCCTTAGCTACATAGATAAATTTTCTAATAAACCGTACATAAGTCAGATATCTAGCTTCAGCAAAAATGGTATTAGCTTGTAGCCAGGATGTAAACATGGATTCTTTATCTGTTGGCTTTGACACCAAAGCGTCAATGTCATCATCATCCTCGAATATGACTGAATTTTCACCAGGTAGATGAAAGTACAATTGTTCAACAGCAGGTGATCTCTTATGAATATGGAATGAAATATTCTCCAGCAAGCTTCACATGGAGAAATATACTTACCATCTACATAGTGTTTAAGTTCATCAACACATTGATTTGTTGTTCCAATATCGTCTTGCACATGCATAAGAGCAGTTGTATGCAATCATATCCTTTATGAATATACTTGAATAAATATTTGATAGATGTTGATTGGTTGCACCATTCTACATTGATATGAGCTTGATATTTCAACAACAGCTTTGCATTGTATGGGACTACATACCTATTGTCCAGCATGATTTCATTTTTTTCAATGTATCTCCCATCATCACGCCTTTTGTAAATAGGATAGCCATCTTGGTCAACAACAGTTTCAGCTTGCCATTTTTTTGGGAAGAATCTAGAACATCTTCCATCTTTCATGCATGGGGACCTTCTGTTAGCAAAGCTGCACAGACCATGCATCATATGTTTCTTAACACACATAGAGTTGTGGCTTCTGAATTGGATATGGTATTTCAGCTGATATAATGCTATCAATATCTTCAGGAGATGGATACTTGTTGGAAGGATGTAAAAAAAGCAAAATATTAGCATGTGGCAAGCCCCACTTTTGGAATTCAATTGTGTATATATCTGTAACAATTATATTATCAGACAAAACACCAAGCAAAAAAATTGAAGTTGATAATAATAAGTGATTTGTAGTACAGGCTTTACATGCAACCACATCGCCCAAAAATTGTTTATCTTTCAAGTCTGAAATGAATTGTTCTAGCTTTAGTTTAAAAATTCTTGTGACAACATCGGGCCGATCTGGTGTAGTCAAATTAAGCGCTATCACAGACCTTTGAATTTCCAGCCAATAAGGATTACAAGTGAATGTCAAGAATAAATCTGGGAATCCAACTGTGCTGCATATGGTCATTCCATCAAAGTATAATTGATCCATATACCTGCGACTTCCAACAAACGATGAAAGAAGGACAATACGCTTTCCACTATTGCCACATTGATTATCAACTCCTTCATGTGAGGCAATCAAAGTACTGTATTTATCACAACGTAGCTGCTTTTGATGTGTTCTTATAGACATCAATTGTTCTGATTCCATCATTGTGTAACCATCAACAATAAATTGCTGAAAAAGTCTTCTAGGTCTCAATAAAGTTTGTCCTTCTCCTTTCCTGAATTGTAGCCTAAAACACATAAATTCTCTGATAGTAAGTTTGTTTCTCTTTCTTTCAGCTGAGTTCTCTCTATCTCTATACTTGATATCATTGCGGTATCCATCTTCACCATAAGGAAATAAAAAAGGATATTGCAGTTCTAGATAACTTGGATGAAGCTCACTAATTCTTTGCAATTGTCCACTCTGTTTTTCAAGGACAATATCTCTATTCATAGGCTGAGTTGTATTCCCAACAATAACTTCAGCAACTTCAGAAACTGTGGGCAAATTGTAAATCCTCCTATCCTTTTTCCTATCTGAAATTAATTGTAATTTAAAATTTTGTGTCTGACACTCATGATATCTGTCTTTGACCATCCTAAAAGACTTAGCAAAAACATTGTATTCATCAAGTATCTCTTTCAATTGTGATACAAGATGCGAGTCAAGGCGCTCTTCCCACCTGAAAATTACAGGAAATTGTGAGTGATGATTGTTTTTACTAGCATTTAATCAATGAGATAGTAGAAAACTAGGATGTGATATTTCATGAAGATGAGACAATTCACTACATGTCGAAGCCCAAAGTTCGAGTTTGTCCGAGATGAAGCAGGGGAAGAGACCAATGAAAATAATGAAGAAACTGAGAAGCAGGGGAAGGACCGACAAGCTGATAAGGACCGAGAAACTGAGGCCTGAGTTGATGATGGGATACGGGAGGATAGATTTTGTACATATCCCTAAAGATGAAAGAGTGAAGCTTGAAATAAAGATGGAAGGAATGAATTTACCTCGGTTCGTGGGAAACCAAGGTCGGGTTCAGCATTTGGGATCCAATCTAAGAATATAATAAGAAACCAAGACATGATCTTTCATGAAGATGAGACCATTAATGACATCTCGAAGACCAAAGTCTGAGTTTCTATTTGACGTGAAGAACTCATCCCTCATGTCCGACATGAAGCAGGGGGAGAAACCAATGAAAATAATGAACAGAATGATCAGCAACAAGTTGATAAAGACCAAGATGCTAAGATCCGAGTTAATGATAAGATACGAGATGAGAATTATGAACCGGGTTATTAAGGATACCGGGATATAGCTTTTGTACATATCCCCAAAGATTAAAGAGACAAGCTTGATATAAAGATAAATGAATAAATTTACCACGGTTCGCGGGAAGCTGAAGTCGGGTTAAGACTTTGAGATCCAATCAATAATACAGTGATAAATCGGGTTGTGATATTTCATGAAGATGATACCATTCATGACATATCGAAGACCAAAGTCCAGTCTTTTATCCAACATGGAGAATTCAGTCTTCCTGTCCGAGTTGAAGCAGGGGGAGAAACCAATGAAAATAATGAACAGAATGACCAGCAACAATTTGATGAGGTCCGAGATACTAAGATCCGAGTTGAGATTGAGATACAGGATGACAAACATATACCGGGTTGTTTAAGTTACCAGGCTTAACTAGGGCTGTTGAAGGTTTTCCTACGTTAAACAATTTGACAGCGTTCTTCTCTATCTCTCTCCTCTTGTATTTTAGTGTTCTGTTTCCACAATTGACTTGAGGGTTCATTTTGACCCAACAAATACAAGGACAAAATAACCAATAACACAGTTTTGTAGGATATACATAGTCAACAACACAACACAATAAGTTGACGATGAGATACAGGATGACAATTATTAATCGGGTTACTTAGGATACCAGGATTAACCCGGGTTATTGAATAATATATCAATAATACCATAAAGCATACCTTCCTCCACCAAGTCTATTTTGAACCTCATTCTCTGTATCATAGATATACAGCTGAGCAAAATTACTTTGACATTAGAAACATTGCAGTTAAGTAAACACTTTGTTGATACACAGACAAACCTGTAGCAATGTGATCAACACAATGATGAATGTCATTTGAGAATTCATCCTCAGTGTTAGATTGCATTAAAATATTACTTGTTTCTGCATTTAACACAATTTAAAAACACCAGCATTACACATGCCATAGTTAAGTTTAGTTGTATAAACATTATTTATTTGCATAAGCATCACACATGATTTAAAATCACAAGCACAATGTGAATAAAAAGACATTTGTAACCTTCACTTTCATTGCTCAATTCTGTTCTGTTAGAACCATTATATTTATATTTGTCCAATCTCTTTCCTTGTAATATCAGTTTTCATTTTATCCTTGCAGCTTTAGCATCAACCTTTGTCTTAAGAATGTCTTGTTCCATGTTTGACTAACCTGACAATTATGTATTACAATCTTGCCAATTTTGATATGCTTTCAGTGTAGTTATCAATCTTGGACAATGGAATGTAGAACCCAGCCCCAAAACCTCTATAGGATGACTTCTATTTGAAGGATCAGTCAACGAATTTTTACTTGTGGGCAATGCTTCTCAACATGATTATCAAGTTGTGTATGCAGCAAAAGTATATCAAAGAAAATTTTAGTTACGCATTTAACAAAAAACTTACGTGTTCTAGCATTACAGCTGAATTAAAAACACCAATCACAACTTGTTATTTAAGATTTTGGCCACACTCTGACTTTTCCCTGAAATGACCTGTTGCTATGGACAGTGAGGTAAATGAAAGATTTTGGCCATACTCTGACTGTGACCAATTACAATACATTTCAGCGAATTTTGAGAAATTTAAGTCACAAATCTGTAGCTGGGATTTTGCATGCTTTTGCATTGCTGCAAAGCAATTTTAAGTTTACTTTCTATTTGTCTTTTCCCACTTACTAAAGGTTTGACACTGTTGGCCACATTTAATTCACAGATTGCATCCTTATAATTTCCTAATCAAGCATTTGCCTCACCTCTCCCGTGCCAGCATGATCAGGAGTATGTGTAAAGATTTAAGCTAGATATAACTAGATTTTGCCCATAGTTTGTCCTTCAGCTGAAATGACCTGCTACTATAATTATCATATATTTCAATTGATATTGAGGTGGTAAACTGTTACTATTAGTTGATTAATGGTGTGGTAACTTGTTGATGTTTGACTGTAATATCGATGTGCAATTACATATGATATTGACATGAATTGCTGAGTGATATTAGCATGTCCATGTGCAATCATGAGTAAGTAAAATTATTTTTTTAAGTATTATTATTTGAAATGTGTAAAACTTTAATATATTAAATGGTTCTACTGCTGTGTGATTCATCATTTCTAATAATTTAACTTCCATTTATATTTATAACCATAGTCTTTAAATTATTATGGGTATGAGACTTATTTTATAATTCTGGATTGCTTTGACACTTCAAATAAGTTGCACATCATTCACCGCAATTACGAATACATAACAAAGAGGTCAATGTGGTAACCACAGTGTTTAAAAAGTGCAAATTACATGTTGCATGTTTAAAAATGTATAACATTGGAATAACCATTTAATACAATCCAGACTAACCATAAGGAAAAAGTTTGTCACATGACTTCACCAAAAAGTTTTTTAACCATGCTTTCAAATCATCACTCAGTCTTAATATGCTTTCTCAACTTAGTAGATGATAATTGTATTTCTGATAAATCCTCATATGCCATAGTATCCAACTCAATATCAGTTTGGGGCAAATTCCGCTTAGTCGATGTCATCAACTGCATCAAATGCGCATCAGACTCAGCAATTTGTGAGAAGCATTGCTGTGAACAATGAAAAGAAACCTTTAGACCTTCAGCAAGCATAACAATGGAAACAAACCTTCAGACCAAACAACTTACACTGTCAGCAGCATCATCACTCCGACGCACGAAGGACATAGATGGCTCTGCTTCATCCTTTGAAATTTTAAAAAAACCCATTTACCAAATTAGAAACCAAATATCGAACAAAAAAAGCTTTTTTTTTATGAAAATGGATTGATATAACATTAAACAAAACCTGCATGTCAAAGGTTGAAAGCTGGCTAAGAACACTGTTCACCAAGGTATCGTCTTCGGATATTTAAGAAACGGAGTGTCGTGTATTACCAGGCACAACTTTGAATCTGAAAGCTAATCTTTTTCTCAACACACGATCGAGAGACTCTGGTATATCTCTAGGATAAAAAATGCCTTCCTGAGTAATTGCAAACACCACAATGGTTTAATATGGCAGAACAATATTATAGCATGGAACTTACATCAACATAATATCCAACCTCAGCAATGCTTTTTTGTTTAATTTCAGCTGCACTTTCATTTATCAAAGCAACACAGTCGCAATCCCACAACGTAAAAATGGTGGATTCACGTGGCTGAGTTACCCTAACATCAATATGATATATGTGGCACAACAGTAAAACAACAATTAAGATATTTACACAGTGAGCAGCAAGACCGAAATGTATGAATTTTGGCAACATTACCTTGGTATAGAGCTTCCACTTTCATTACCACAACCAACACAAATAACAGGCAAAGCATGCGCATCAACCCCTTTGTTACCAACAACTTTTGTATAGTAGTCACAATCACACACATACACTCCTACAACAGAAATGACAATTATGAATCGGGTTACTTAGGATATCGGGATTAACCCTGGTTACTTAAGGTTTTTCCACGTAAAACAATTTGACACAACACAATAAGGTGACGATGAGATAAAGGATGACAAGTATGAACCGGGTTGTTTATAATACCGGGTTATCCCGGGTTGATGAAAATTAAAATTCTGACACCTATTACAATTGATACCTTCTTAACTTGGCTAATTTGATGTAAATTCTACACTTGTGCATTATACAAAAAATGATCCACATTAGAATAGGAAGAAGAACCAGAAATCTGGGTTCCATGTTGGAATATTAAACAATAAATAATTATAACATAAAATTACCAAATATAACACAATAATATAATAAAAGAGACACGATAATTACAAAAACCTCAATCGATCCTTGAATTCAACTATCTCCTTAATGTCACTGTTGACAAAGATGCGAGAACCATACATGGAATTTTGTATTGACAAAGGGTAAAGGCCTACATCAAAATGATTAAATTACAATAGCAGCCATTTATAACCAACGAAAAACTAACATTGAAAACACTACTTATCAATAATACCTCTAGCTTCTTTGATCTTAGCCATGCTAAGCAACAGCACAACAGGACCACTGACATGTTTATCAAAACAATCCTTCAGCTCTAAAGCAAGCGCCTCCCATAAAGTACAACTCAACACATTGTCACTGTTTCATGTTATGAATCAACAATTAATATATGTTATTATTAGGTCCATGACAACAACATTAAGCACAAAATAACTAACTTGTGAATAACCAAACAATACATTCATCTTTCAGACTGAAAGAAATTCTCTTTGGTGTCCCTTCTAAGTGGCATTGAACAACTTCAACAACCTCACCAACATCTTCAAGAACATACCATTACCAAACACATTCAATGAATAACATGTTATATAACTCATTTCTGCATGAACACTTAAAATAAATGTCACCTATCAAATAATCAGGTGCGGCAAATCCACTGAGTATGGCATCAACCTTTGTAAAATTATACATTGTCTCAGGCATGTCAGCCATTTCACGGGGCGTAATTTTGGTTGTCTTTACCAGGTTGATTTTAAAAGCATGTCTGGTAGCCTTGTACTGACCAACATTTTTGTCCACCTCAAAGTTCTGAATAACAAAGCATTGACCAACACGCAAAATGTCACCCTTCATCCCAACATCAACATTCCTCATCTGGGCCATTATTTTATCACCCTGGTCAATAAATATATGAAGTTATGGTACATAGAAGTTGCTCATATGAAGTTATGGTACACAGAAGTTGCTGATATACAAAACTGACAACAACACTTAAAGAAACTAACCTCCTTGTCAACCAAAATTGCCTCAATGGTACACAAAACTCCTTTCGGTATACTCCACACATTTAAAGCTCGAATAACAATTTTACAAGTTTCTTTTTCATCATTAACTTTAGCAACGGTATTTAGTTTACAAAAAACTGGTGGACAAAACAAAAAACTATATTAAAATGAGCCAAACGATAGCAATATTCTGTAACAACATAAGCAATAACTTACCACGCGCCATCAATGTCGGTTTAATGAGTGTTTTGGGCTCTAAACGTTGGGGTGGGTGAAGACTCTCTTAGTGTTTGGGGCTCATTGAGGTCGTTGAAAAAGCAGAGTAGGGAGAACAAATTAGTTTTTCTTCATTTGATGGTCACTACTATGTAGCAAAAATAAATGGGCAATCAAAAATAGCAGTTGAGCAATCAGCGGGCATGGGCATGACAGGTGAGGCAGGGTTGTTATTGATTGCAGAGAGAAACTCCATGGAGCAGTCTCGGTTCCGGAAGAAATGTCCATCAATTGAGATGTGTAGTTAGCAGAGTTGGTGAGGATTCACCATTGATAGTTGGTGAGAAGATGCAGGTGGATGAAGGAGTTCATAGCGTGTGCTAGGTGGACACGTGCTATATCCAAAGCTGGGAAAAGTCACCGAAGCTGGGAGAAGTTACCGAAGCTGGGAGAAGCTGATGAGAAGGTCATTGAGGCTGCGAAGCAAGGAGAAGCTGGGAAACGGTGAAAACCAACATTGTTTTATTACTATGTATAGACTTGGGAACTAGCATTCTACAGGGTTACATCTTTCATTTTTTAGGGACGTGTTTGCTTTTTGCAACTTCTTTGGGTATCTTGTACATTACTTATATATAAAATTGTTGCTTTGCCAATAAATTAATTAAAAAAAACATATTTAGAACCCGAAATCGGAATCATTAATTAAGTTTAAATAATTATATGTCAGTTAATTCATTTGATGGGTGGTAGGCTTCATATTTATCTCAATTGGAGTTTGCAAGATCTAATTCCATTTTTGAGGATTCATGATAATGTGAAAAGGTAAACAAAGGAAAATAATTTAAAACACAGGAAAAGCAACCATGCACAGCATCGATTAATTCATATTGTACATTGATATTTGATATATGGTACATGGTCCTCGCAATTAGGAGCTGCATAGAACTCAGTTGCTTGAACCTTATTATTACAACAAGCATGGATAAAACACAGCAGAATACAAGGCCATAGGCATGCCATTTATTGTAATACGTTTTATTTACTAGCTATAGACATGTCTAGGCTGCTGGGATTACCAAAAGGCAATCAAATAGTTTCAATAAATGGTCTTCCTCTTTTCTCCATAGATTTCCTTTTCAGACGCAGCTCTCTCTCTTCGTACAAAATATTAGCCAACCTTCACAAAATAAAACACAGCCCTATTCAAATTAGCATCATATATTATAATTAGTCTGTAAAATATAATATAGTGTAGCCTTAATTTAATTTGCCAGCATGAAATGTGATTATCACTAACTTGAAAAATACTTGTAGAAAGAAAAATTCTTACATGATCCTGCTGTAAGAAAAGTTGTTCTTGCCTAAAAGATTTATATCCATGCCAACTTAAAATTAATAATTGAGAGAGAGGTTGAGTGTACCCACCTGTCAAGAGCCTCAGCATTCGTCTCACCAGTTTTTTCAAGATCAAAAGTATCCACATTTATCCTCGTAACATTTTCTTGCAACAGTTTTTGTCCTGCCTCTACAAGATTGTTCATGTTTTTTTCTGAAGCATCAGAAGCATCATCCAACGAAGGATCCAGGTCATATTCCTATAATTACAGAATTCATCAATTATTGTAATTAAAATAAATAATCCAAAACCATCGAATCCGTGATTGGCTAATTAATTAATTTAATTTCTTCAAAATAGTTACATAGTGTTACCTCTAACAAACAAGACATCCTTGATTAAAATTTGAAAGCAATGTCAAAACAACCTTAATTCAAGCACTACTATAGCGCGTTTGATTCCACATATTAAATGTAACTTTTCTTGGTTAATGAGAAACTAATGAATACTTATAGTTTCTACACGTGATTTCTTATTTTTCAACAGATTCTTACTTCTCAACATGAGTATATGTTGAATGAAATAATGTGTAGCGTGAATTCATCAACAACAAAAATATCCTTTCACGTTTGGTTTATTGGAATGTATGCAATGAATTTTAAATGAACAAATTAGCACACACACAATATACCTGAATCCGAAGATATATACCAGCAGGTTGTAGGCCTGAGAATTCTGCAGCAAGGTAATGTTCAGTCATGTCTGTAGAACCACGAGCAATAAATTGCACTGCTGGTAGTAGCCATTGCAAATCTATCCATCCATTAGCCTGGTTAGCGTCATACTTCGACTCATCAACTTTTGTTGCTCCGGTCCCTAAAGACAATAGCAGGATTTTGGTATACTTGTTGTGTTGTCTCACTTCACTTATTGCAGCTTTCGTCTGATGAAATTAAAAAATTGATCTCGTCAAACTTCATATATAGATTTTGGTATACTTGTGTAATTATTAACTTTTATTAATGTTTTATGGAGACTATTAATCAGTATCTTAAGGACATTTTTTAATTTCAAAACTTAAAAGTAGAAGACTTTCTATTTGAAAGTAGAAAATTGTGTTATTCTTATGTTTTTTTAACTCTTGTAATTTTTATACTAAATATTTTTTATTTATTTCTTAATCAATATCATAAGGAATAAAACTCATACTTTTGTACTTTAACAAAAAGAGACGATTAACAATGTCTAATACAGTACAACACTAAAAGTCATTTTCAAAACTAATTATCCAACAGTAATTATTCACCGGATTAGCAGCGGCGAATGCACCATCAACCATATTGAACTCAACACCGTCATTCTCAAAATAGTAGGCCGGTTCTTGAATGGGTACAGCTGAAGTCGCTATGCATATATCTGACATCTTGGCATTTAAGTAGGGAACTCTCTCAAGCTGCATCACCAAATTAAGTTAATTAATTGCAAAAAACAATGTTTGGTACTCTAAAATGTAAAAGTTATATATATATGTACGTGTGACTGGGTATATGCATGTGTGCTAACCTTATAGTTTGAGAATATAACTGGCTTTTGTTTCTTCATGTCGAAACTTGTGATTACAACATTTGTCAATGTTTCATTTAGTCGTGTTTCGTTCAATAGTTTACGAATGACGCCATGTAAGAACTCCCAATCAAATTTTGGACCAATATAAATTGGAGGAATCGGAATTGCAGGAATATTACATGGACCAAACTGAAATGGACCAATCTGAATTTTATCAATCTCAATTGGACCAATCTCAATTGGACCAGTATTAGAGCTGCATGTTTTTTCATCATGACAACACAAAAATGTCAGTGAGGTATATATAAAAGCAAAATATAAATATAAATCCAACATATTATTAGCATAGATATGTTCTTGTCTTCATATTCCCGTACCCAGTAGCATTAGCTATATGAGGGCCATTTTCCTTGTAGAACTCTACGATTTCTTCGGGAGTAAATCCAGGACGATTAGGATTATTTGGGCTTGGGCTAGCTAACATAGCTGTTATAAATCCACCAGTACTAGTCCCTGCTATCACGTCAAAGTATTGAGCTATATTTGCATTTGGATTCATAGCCTGCGAATCAACCAATCTATAAAATGTGAGAATAACTTTAAAAGTGGAGAAGTAACTTTATTATTTTTCATCCTTATCATTTATTTTTTTAGTACTTAATTAAAAATAACTTTTAAAAAATTATTATTAAAATAAATTGATCTCATATATATCCCCTACTTAATTTTTATATCCTTCACCTATGGGCCGAACCCAACTATATTTTCTTCAAAAAATATAGTTCATATAGTAGAAAAGATTATCAAAGAGCCCTATCTATTAATTAAGAGCATTCAAAATATACAGTTTTTTTTCATTTTTTTAATAGTGGAGTCATAAATAGTAACCAACGATTTTTCATTTAACAATATCCTCACAAGCACTGATGAACTCCAAGGGGGACTCCCTTGATCCATTCAAAACATTATAGAGCATAATGTGTTATTCAGTGCTTCGCTTGTGAGTTTGAGGGTTTTATGAAAAGAAAAAAAA